>JAAOOA010002131.1:0-25000 GCA_012861695.1 Trematomus loennbergii
AGTGAGAGACCAGGTGAGAGACCAGGTGAGAGATTAGGTGAGAGACCAGGTGAGAGACCAGGTGAGAGATTAGGTGAGAGACCAGGTGGAGACCAGGTGAGAGACACGGTGAGAGATTAGGTGAGAGACAGGTGAGAGATTAGGTGAGAGACCAGGTGAGGAGACCAGGTGAGAGATTGGGTGAGAGACCAGGTGAGAGACCAGGTGAGGACACGGTGAGAGATAGGTGAGAGACCAGGTGAGAGATTAGGTGAGAGACCAGGTGAGAGACCAGGTGAGAGATTAGGTGAGAGACCAAGTGAGAGACAGGTGAGAGACCAAGTGAGAGACAGGTGAGAGACCAGGTGAGAGATTAGGTGAGAGACACGGTGAGAAATTAGGTGAGAGACCAGGTGAGAGACACGGTGAGAAATTAGGTGAGAGACCAGGTGAGAGGACAGGTGAGAGATTAGGTTGAGAGACCAGGTGAGAGACCAGGTGAGAGACACGGTGAGAGATTAGGTGAGAGACCAGGTGAGAGACCAAGTGAGAGACCAGGTGAGAGACCAGGTGAGAGAGGTGAGAGATTAGGTGAGAGACCAGGTGAGAGACACGGTGAGAGATTAGGTGAGAGACCAGGTGAGAGACCAGGTGAGAGATTAGGTGAGAGACCAGGTGAGAGACCAGGTGAGAGACACGGTGAGAGATTAGGTGAGAGACCAGGTGAGAGACCAGGTGAGAGATTAGGTGGAGAGACCAGGTGAGAGACCAGGTGAGAGACACAGTGAGAGATTAGGTGAGAGACCAGGTGAGAGACCAGGTGAGAGATTAGGTGAGAGACCAGGTGAGAGACCAGGTGAGAGATTAGGTGAGAGACCAGGGGAGAGATTAGGTGAGAGACCAGGTGAGAGATTAGGTGAGAGACCAGGTGAGAGACCATTTGAGAGACACGGTGAGAGACCAGGTGAGAGATAGGTGAGAGACCAGGTGAGAGACCAGGTGAGAGATTAGGTGAGAGACCAGGTGAAAGACCAAGTGAGAGACCAGGTGAGAGACCAAGTGAGAGACCAGGTGAGAGACCAAGTGAGAGACCAGGTGAGAGACCAGGTGAGAGACCAGGTGAGAGATTAGGTGAGAGACCAGGTGAGAGACCAGGTGAGAGATTAGGTGAGAGACACGGTGAGAAATTAGGTGAGAGACCAGGTGAGAGACACGGTGAGAAATTAGGTGAGAGACCAGGTGAGAGACCAGGTGAGAGATTAGGTGAGAGACCAGGTGAGAGACCAGGTGAGAGACACGGTGAGAGATTAGGTGAGAGACCAGGTGAGAGACCAAGTGAGAGACCAGGTGAGAGACCAGGTGAGAGACCAGGTGAGAGACCAGGTGAGAGATTAGGTGAGAGGCCAGGTGAGAGACCAGGTGAGAGACCAAGTGAGAGACCAGGTGAGAGACCAGGTGAGAGACACGGTGAGAGATTAGGAGAGAGACCAGGTGAGAGACCAGGTGAGAAATTAGGTGAGAGACCAGGTGAAAGACCAGGTGAGAGACACGGTGAGAGATTAGGTGAGAGACCAGGTGAGAGACCAGGTGAGAGATTAGGTGAGAGACCAGGTGAGAGACACGGTGAGAGATTAGGTGAGAGACCGGTGAGAGACAGGTGAGAGATTAGGTGAGAGACCAGGTGAGAGACCAGGTGAGAGACACGGTGAGAGATTAGGTGAGAGACCAGGTGAGAGACCAGGTGAGAGATAGGTGAGAGACCAGGTGAGAGACCAGGTGAGAGACACAGTGAGAGATTAGGTGAGAGACCAGGTGAGAGACCAGGTGAGAGATTAGGGTGAGAGACCAGGTGAGAGACCAGGTGAGAGATTAGGTGAGAGACCAGGTGAGAGATTAGGTGAGAGACCAGGTGAGAGATTAGGTGAGAGACCAGGTGAGAGACCATGTGAGAGACACGGTGAGGACCAGGTGAGAGATTAGGTGAGAGACCAGGTGAGAGACCAGGTGAGAGATTAGGTGAGAGACCAGGTGAAAGACCAAGTGAGAGACCAGGTGAGAGACCAGTGAGAGACCAGGTGAGAGACCAAGTGAGAGACCAGGTGAGAGACCAGGTGAGAGGACCAGGTGAGAGATTAGGTGAGAGACCAGGTGAGAGACCAGGTGAGAGATTAGGGAGAGACACGGTGAGAA
Organism: Trematomus loennbergii; assembly: GCA_012861695.1. NCBI lineage: Eukaryota > Metazoa > Chordata > Actinopteri > Perciformes > Nototheniidae > Trematomus > Trematomus loennbergii. The sequence continues at coordinate 2,170 of JAAOOA010002131.1, forward strand.
ATTAGGTGAGAGACCAGGTGAGAGACACGGTGAGAAATTAGGTGAGAGACCAGGTGAGAGACCAGGTGAGAGATTAGGTGAGAGACCAGGTGAGAGACCAGTGAGAGACACGGTGAGAGATTAGGTGAGAGACCAGGTGAGAGACCAAGTGAGAGGGACAGGTGAGAGACCAGGTGAGAGACCAGGTGAGAGACCAGGTGAGAGACCAGGTGAGAGACATGGTGAGAGATAGGTGAGAGACCAGGTGAGAGACCAAGTGAGAGACCAGGTGAGAGACCAGGTGAGAGACCAGGTGAGAGACCAGGTGAGAGATTAGGTGAGAGGCCAGGTGAGAGACCAAGTGAGAGACCAGGTGAGAGATTAGGTGAGAGACCAAGTGAGAGACCAGGTGAGAGATTAGGAGAGAGACAGGTGAGAGACCAGGTGAGAGACAAGATGAGAGATTAGGAGAGAGACCAGGTGAGAGACCAGGTGAGAGACCAGGTGAGAAATTAGGTGAGAGACCAGGTGAGAGATCAGGTGAGAGACCAGGTGAGAGACCAGGTGAGAGACACGGTGAGAGATTAGGAGAGAGACCAGGTGAAAGACCAGGTGAGAGACAGGTGTGAGAGACCAGGTGAGAGACACGGTGAGAGATTAGGAGAGGAGACCAGGTGAGAGACCAGGTGAGAGACCAGGTGAGAAATTAGGTGAGAGACCAGGTGAAAGACCAGGTGAGAGACACGGTGAGAGATTAGATGAGAGACCAGGTGAGAGACCAGGTGAGAGATTAGGTGAGAGACAGGTGAGAGACACGGTGAGAGATTAGGTGAGAGACCAGGTTTGAGACCAGGTGAGAGATTAGGTGAGAGACCAGGTGAGAGACCAGGTGAGAGGACACAGTGAGAGATTAGGTGAGAGACCAGGTGAGAGACCAGGTGAGAGACCAGGTGAGAGACCAGTGAGAGATTAGGTGAGAGATTAGGTGAGAGACCAGGTGAGAGACCAGGTGAGAGATTAGGTGAGAGACCAAGTGAGAGACGAGGTGAGAGACCAGGTGAGAGACCAAGTGAGAGACCAGTGAGAGACCAAGTGAGAGCCAGGTGAGAGATTAGGTGAGAGACACGGTGAGAAATTAGGTGAGAGACCAGGTGAGAGACGAGGTGAGAGACCAGGTGAGAGACAAGTGAGAGACCAAGTGAGAGACCAAGTGAGAGACCAGGTGAGAGACCAGGTGAGAGACCAAGTGAGAGACCAAGTGAGAGAGACCAAGTGAGAGACCAGGTGAGAGATTAGGTGAGAGACACGGTGAGAAATTAGGTGAGAGACCAGGTGAGAGACGAGGTGAGAGGACCAGGTGAGAGACCAAGTGAGAGACCAAGTGAGAGACCAGGTGAGAGACCAGGTGAGAGACCAGGTGAGAGATTAGGTGAGAGACACGATGAGAAATTAGGTGAGAGAGACAGGTGAGAGACACGGTAAGAAATTAGGTGAGAGACCAGGTGAGAGACACGGTAAGAAATTAGGTGAGAGACCAGGTGAGAGATTAGGTGAGAGACCAGGTGAGAGACCAGGTGAGAGACACGGTGAGAGATTAGGTGAGAGACCAGGTGAGAGACAGGTGAGAGACCCGGTGAGAGATTAGGTGAGAGACCAGGTGAGAGACCAAGTGAGAGACCAGGTGAGAGACCAGGTGAGAGACCAAGTGAGAGACAAGGTGAGAGACAGGTGAGAGACCAGGTGAGAGATTAGGTGAGAGGCCAGGTGAGAGACCAAGTGAGAGACCAGGTGAGAGATTAGGTGAGAGACCAAGTGAGAGACCAGGTGAGAGACCAGGTGAGAGACCAGGTGAGAGACCAAGTGAGAGACCAGGTGAGAGACCAGGTGAGAGACCAGGTGAGAGATTAGGTGAGAGGCCAGGTGAGAGACCAAGTGAGAGACAAGTGAGAGACCAGGTGAGAGACCAGGTGAGAGACACAGTGAGAGATTAGGTGAGAGACCAGGTGAGAGACCAGGTGAGAGACCAGGTGAGAGATTAGGTGAGAGACCAGGTGAGAGACCAGGTGAGAGATTAGGTGAGAGACCAGGTGAGAGACCAGGTGAGAGACCAGGTGAGAGACACGGTGAGAGATTAGGTGAGAGACCAGGTGAGAGACCAGGTGAGAGATTAGGTGAGAGACCAGGTGAGAGATTAGGTGAGAGACAGGTGAGAGACAGGTGAGAGACCAAGTGAGAGACACGGTGAGACCAGGTGAGAGACCAGATGAGAGATTAGGTGAGAGACCAGGTGAGAGACCAGATGAGAGATTAGGTGAGAGACCAGGTGAGAGATTAGGTGAGAGGCCAGGTGAGAGACCAAGTGAGAGACCAAGTGAGAGACCAGGTGAGAGACCAGATGAGAGATTAGGTGAGAGACCAGGTGAGAGACCAGGTGAGAGATTAGGTGGGAGACCAGGTGAGAGACCAGGTGAGAGACCAGGTGAGAGATTAGGTGAGAGACCAGGTGAGAGACCAGATGAGAGATTAGGTGAGAGACCAGGTGAGAGACCAGGTGAGAGATTAGGTGGGAGACAGGTGAGAGACCAGGTGAGAGACCAGATGAGAGATTAGGTGAGAGACCAGGTGAGAGATCAGGTGAGAGATTAGGTGAGAGACCAGGTGAGAGATTAGGTGTGAGACAGGTGAGAGATTAGGTGAGAGACCAGGTGAGAGACCAGGTGAGAGACCAGGTGAGAGACCAGGTGAGAGACCAGGTGAGAGATTAGGTGAGAGATTACTTTTCAGTCAGGTGTCCCTCAGCTGTCCCTCAGGTGTGATTAACAACAGGTACAGGTGAGCTGTCCCCTGATTGGTCGGTCTGTGTTTGAGATATTGCTCACTTGTGCACTCCAGGAGGGCGGGCTCACAGCACACCAAGCTCCTCCTCCTCCTCAGCCAATCAGAGAGAAGAGCTATACTTTGGGGCGGAGCTACGACACTTCCTCTGGGATGGTCGCTACCATGGTGACCACAGAGAGTGGCCGCGATGATGTCATCGCAGGTCGACCGCTGATCACGATCTGCGAGGTGAAGACGCCGCCCTGTGACATCATCTGTGATGTCACAGGGGGGGGCGGGGCCTCTGCAATCGCACCTTTGTCCTCTCATCTAAGCCCGCCTCCTCCCCGGGTCACCTGACAGGAAGGGTGACCCCCCCCGCTGTCAGAGTGGTACGCTGGTCGGCATGGAAACAAGCATGAGGACAGACGCAGCGACACGCTAAAGACATGCTAAAGACATGCTAAAGACACGCTAACCTCCTCACAGCAGTTTGTTTCTCCTCCTTCGATGAAGCCGTGCAAAGCGATCAGGCTCTCATCGCTTGTTTTTGATTGGCTGCTGGGGGCGGGGCTTCTTATTTCCTGCGCTTCACTTCCTGTCAGTGATGCTTCCCTTGTTTTCCTCCCAGGTATCTAGACAGTAAACCACAGCTCTAGATCTACAGTCAGATCTCTCAGTGATGTCATAGTGTCACTAATGCTGTGTTCACACGGACGCCATGCGAATATTCGCTTCGCTCTAATCACTCGAGTTTCAGCCCAGGGGGCTACAACTACAACAAGATGGACATATTTGACCGTGATTTAATTGTAATACACGTTTCTAAATGATGAAGTAACAACATACTGATACGGTTAGTAAAAACCATGAATTAATGCTTTGACAAGTCTGCAGACAGACGGCAGGAGAAACACCTTTTAAAATGCGTGTTTTCTGAATGGAGATCGGGTCGACCAGGCTAAGCTAACGTTGTAGCTGCTACGTCCACACTCACAACAACGGCCTATACAAACATAAATAAACCAGCGACTGTATTCGCCATGACACTTTTGTCTAGTTTCTGAACAGATATGAGGAGCTGTGAGCTCTGAGTGCTAACAGCTAACGGCTAACAGCTAACGGCTGATGTTTTGGTTTTCTGATTCAACGTCAGTGACGGCAGGCTAAGATCCTCACCGCTGATTGGCTACCGCGAGAACGTGTCAGGCGAATTTGTTGCGGCCCCCTCCAATCGCCTCAACCGCGCCGCGGCATTCGCGTCAACCGTGTCATGCGCACCGCCGGAGCGAATTTGCGTCTGTCCGCGTCTCTGCATTGACTGTAATCGCGTCTGGTGTGAACGCATCACAGCTCTGCATGGCTCAGTCCTAGATAAGAGTCAATAGGAAGTTAAGTTATCTCTAACCCTCTGTGTGTGGTGTGTGTGTGTGTGTGTGTGTGTGTGTGTGTGTGTGTGTGTGTGTGTGTGTGTGTGTGTGTGTGTGGTGTGTGTGTGTGTGTGTGTGTGCGTGTGTGTATGTGCGTTTAGCCTAAACCTACATTTGATGGAATGTCTACTGAACTGACGTCTCTTCTGAACTCAGCCAGAGAACAAAAAACGACTTTCACCGAACACAACCTGCTGAAGGTACCTGTCTCTCCACCTGTCTCTCCACCTGTCTCACCACATGTCTCACCACCTGTCTCACACCTGTCTCTCCACCTGTCTCACCACCTGTCTCACCACATGTCTCACCACCTGTCTCACCACATGTCTCTCCACTTGTCTCTCCACCTGTCTCTCCACCTGTCTCACCACCTGTCTCACCACATGTCTCACCACCTGTCTCACCACCTGTCTCTCCACCTGTCTCTCCACCTGTCTCTCCACCTGTCTCACCACCTGTCTCTCCACCTGTCTCTCCACCTGTCTCACCACATGTCTCACACCTGTCTCACCACCTGTCTCTCCACCTGTCTCACCACCTGTCTCACCACATGTCTCACCACCTGTCTCACCACATGTCTCTCCACCTGTCTCACCACCTGTCTCTCCACCTGTCTCTCACCTGTCTCTCCACCTGTCTCACCACCTGTCTCACCACCTGTCTCACCACATGTCTCACCACCTGTCTCACCACCTGTCTCTCCACCTGTCTCTCCACCTGTCTCTCCACCTGTCTCACCACCTGTCTCACCACTGTCTCACCACCTGTCTCACCACATGTCTCTCCACTTGTCTCACCACATGTCTCACCACTGTCTCTCCACCTGTCTCCCACCTGTCTCTCCACTCTCACCACCTGTCTCACCACTTGTCTCTCCACCTGTCTCTCCACCTGTCTCACCACCTGTCTCACCACATGTCTCACCACCTGTCTCACCACCTGTCTCTCCACCTGTCTCACCACCTGTCTCACCACATGTCTCACCACCTGTCTCACCACATGTCTCTCCACCTGTCTCACCACCTGTCTCTCCACCTGTCTCTCCACCTGTCTCTCCACCTGTCTCACCACCTGTCTCACCACCTGTCTCACCACCTGTCTCACCACATGTCTCTCCACTGTCTCACCACATGTCTCACCACCTGTCTCTCCACCTGTCTCTCCACCTGTCTCTCCACTCTCACCACCTGTCTCACCACATGTCTCTCCAGCTGTCTCTCCACCTGTCTCTCCACCTGTCTCACCACCTGTCTCACCACATGTCTCACCACCTGTCTCACCACCTGTCTCTCCACCTGTCTCACCACCTGTCTCACCACCTGTCTCACCACCTGTCTCACCACCTGTCTCACCACATGTCTCTCCACTTGTCTCACCACCTGTCTCTCCACCTGTCTCTCCACCTGTCTCTCCACCTGTCTCTCCACTCTCACCACCTGTCTCACCACATGTCTCTCCACCTGTCTCTCCACCTGTCTCTCCACCTGTCTCACCACATGTCTCACCACCTGTCTCACCACCTGTCTCTCCACCTGTCTCACCACCTGTCTCACCACCTGTCTCTCCACCTGTCTCACCACATGTCTCACCACCTGTCTCACCACATGTCTCTCCACTTGTCTCACCACATGTCTCACCACCTGTCTCTCCACCTGTCTCTCCACCTGTCTCTCCACTCTCACCACCTGTCTCACCACATGTCTCTCCACCTCTCTCCACCTGTCTCTCCACCTGTCTCACCACCTGTCTCACCACATGTCTCACCACCTGTCTCTCCACCTGTCTCACCACCTGTCTCACCACATGTCTCACCACCTGTCTCACCACATGTCTCTCCACCTGTCTCTCCACCTGTCTCTCCACCTGTCTCACCACCTGTCTCACCACCTGCTCACCACCTGTCTCACCACCTGTCTCTCCACCTGTCTCTCCACCTGTCTCACCACCTGTCTCTCCACCTGTCTCTCCACCTGTCTCACCACCTGTCTCACCACATGTCTCTCCACCTGTCTCACAACCTGTCTCACCACCTGTCTCACCACCTGTCTTACATCATGTCTCACCACCTGTCTTACATCATGTCTCACCACCTGTCTCACAACCTGTCAGTCACTGAGCTGTAGCCCCACCCCCTCACATTTTCCTTCTCACTTCCTGTTTCAGACGTCAGAGAAGGTGGAGACTCTCTTCCTGAAAGCGGAGTCATGTGACCCGGACCAGCCAATGGCAGAACAGCCTCAGGTAGCAACAGTGGCCCGGCCCCCTAGCAACCCCCGCCCCCCCACCGGGTCGGGCTGATGATGTCACAGAGGAAGTGGCTGGGGATGCTAATGATGCTAACCAGGCTAACAGTGATGTCAGCGATGACGACCTTAGCGATGCTAGCGATGCTAGCGATGTTAGCGATGTTAGCTCAGATGCTATCAGTGTGTTAGCTCAGGCGGCGGTGGAAGAAGCCATTGATTCTGCAGTCAGACGCGCTAACGATGTTAATCAGGATAGCATTAACGCTAACCTCACAGATAGCCAAGCCGCGCAGGAGGCTAATAGGCCCCGCCCCTTTCAGCATTACTATGGCAACCAGCACTCGGATGAGAAAGAGGAAGAAGAGGAGGGATGGAGGTTCAGAGGAAACTCCCCCCCCCCTCGTTACCCCGCCCCCAAAGCTCGGCCAATCAGAGGCAGCCGTCAGATCTCAGTGACGAGGACAAACCTCTGCAGGAGGTAAAACCAGTTAAACCTGACCCAGTTAAACCTGACCCAGTTAAACCTAACCCAGTTAAACCTAACCCAGTTAAACATGACCCAGTTAAACATGACCCAGTTAAACCTGACCCAATTAAACCTAACCCAGTTAAACCTAACCCAGTTGACCCAGTTAAACCTAACCCAGTTAAACCTAACCCAGTTGACCCAGTTAAACCTGACCCAGTTAAACCTAACCCAGTTAAACCTAACCCAGTTAAACATGACCCAGTTAAACATGACCCAGTTAAACCTGACCCAATTAAACCTAACCCAGTTAAACCTAACCCAGTTGACCCAGTTAAACCTAACCCAGTTGACCCAGTTAAACCTAACCCAGTTAAACCTAACCCAGTTAAACCTGACCCAGTTAAACCAGTCCTCCCAGTTAAACCTAACCCAGTTAAACCTGACCCAGTTAAACCTAACCCAGTTAAACCAGTCCTCCCAGTATCAGCTTCTGTCTCCCTCTGCTGGCGACACGAGGCTTTGCACTCAGTTGTCAATCAGAACTGATGTTAGTATACAGAGTATATAAACATATATATAGTAGTATATATATATATCTGAGTACTGTTTGTGTGTGTGTGTGTGTGTGTGTGTGTGTGTGTGTGTGTGTGTTGTGTGTGTGTGTGACAGGAAGTCCCTGTGATGAGGAAGACTCTGATTTATGAAGCTCCGGGGGTGAGTGTTAGTCATGATGTCATCTGTTTCATAGGCAAAAACACGTCAAATAAATAAGTGTGTGTGTGTGTGTGTGTGTGTGTGTGTGTGTGTGTGTGTGTGTGTGTGTGTGTGTTACAGAGGGTGGACTCTGACCCTGCAGGTTTGCTGCTGAGCTCTCAGACGTTCACCGCAGAGACCGCGAACACCACGACCACCACACACATCACCAAGGTAACACACACACATCACCAAGGTAACACACACACACATCACCAAGGTAACACACACACATCACCAAGGTAACACACACACACATCACCAAGGTAACACACACACATCACCAAGGTAACACACACGCACATCACATCACCAAGGTAACACACACACACATCACCAAGGTAACACACACACATCACCAAGGTAACACACACACACATCACCAAGGTACACACACACACACACACACACATCACCAAGGTAACACACACACATCACCAAGGTAACACACACACGCACATCACCAAGGTAACACACACACACACGCACACATCACCAAGGTAACACACACACATCACCAAGGTAACACACACACATCACCAAGGTAACACACACACACATCACCAAGGTAACACACTAGGGATGTAACGATATATCGAATATCGCGGTAAATAAATGTCTCAATGCCGTCGTGAGACCAAATCTACCGCGATTAAAAAAAACAATTATAAAAAAAATGTTAAACACATTTTTTTTTTAAACCTTTATTTAACCAGGTGGTCCCATTGTAGTGTTGCACGGTGTACCGATACTTTAAAGGTACCGCGATACCCTGCCGTTAAAAACGTTACGATTCCTCCGTTTCATTAGTATCGGTACTTTAAGAATGGCGGGGAAAAGTACTCCGGTGAGAAAGCGCTGTTTTAATAAGAGCCGTGTGTGTTCAGCGCTCTGCTTCCACTCCTGCAGCCGTGCCTGCAGCCCCTCCCCTCTCCAGCACGCTCTAAGCCCCTCCCCTCTCCAGCACGCTCTAAGTCCCTCCCCTCTCCAGCACGCTCTAAGTCCCTCCCTCTCCAGCACGCTCTAAGTCCCTCCCCTCTCCAGCACGCTCTAAGTCCCTCCCCTCTCCAGCACGCTCTAAGTCCCTCCCTCTCCAGCACGCTCTAAGCCCTCCCCTCTCCAGCACGCTCTAAGCCCCTCCCTCTCCAGCACGCTCTAAGTCCCTCCCCTCTCCAGCACGCTCTAAGCCCCTCCCCTCTCCAGCACGCTCTAAGTCCCTCCCTCTCCAGCACGCTCTAAGTCCCTCCCCTCTCTCGTGCACGCGCTAGCTGCCAGAGCATGTGAGAAAACGAGAAGCTGCAAGTGGGAGTGCAACTGCCGCTGCGCCTCGGCTTGTTGACAAAAAAGACTATTATTATGGATCTCTTTCTCAAGAGAGACCTGTCCAACATGGCAGCAGGTAGGTTACAACATGAACAGAAAACAACAGATAGCACAAAAGGACATGTATTTACAGGGCTACATTTACATACCTGGAGACATTGACACGTACCAACAGTATAGTATATCTCGCCCTGTCAATGAGCCTCACCTGCTCGGCAACACCTGTATTGTGTTTGAAGTGGTGGAGAGACAATGCTCAGTTTGACCCCCTGCTGGCAGCCATGGACAAAGCATCTCTCTCTGTCCCAGCAACATCAGTACCAAGAGAGAGAGTCCTCTCCACAGCAGGGGGTTTTGTAAACGCCCAACATCCCAGCTTCTACCTGGACATGTGAGCATGCTCATATTCCTGAAGACCTGTCTGATGAAGCTGAGTGAGTGACTTAGTGAGTGACTTAGTGAGTGACTTAGTGAGTGACTTAGTGAGTGACTGAGTGAGTGACTTAGTGAGTGACTTAGTGAGTGACTTAGTGAGTGACTGAGTGAGTGACTGAGTGAGTGACTTAGTGAGTGACTGACTGAGTGACTGAGTGAGTGACTGAGTGAGTGACTTAGTGAGTGACTGACTGAGTGACTTAGTGAGTGACTGAGTGAGTGACTGAGTGAGCGACTGAGTGAGCGACTGAGTGAGTGACTTAGTGAGTGACTGAGTGAGTGACTTAGTGAGTGACTGAGTGAGTGACTTAGTGAGTGACTGAGTGAGTGACTGAGTGAGTGACTGAGTGAGTGACTGAGTGAGTGACTTAGTGAGTGACTGAGTGAGTGACTTAGTGAGTGACTTAGTGAGTGACTTAGTGAGTGACTTAGTGAGTGACTGAGTGAGTGACTGAGTGAGTGACTGAGTGAGTGACTGAGTGAGCGACTGAGTGAGCGACTGAGTGAGTGACTGAGTGAGTGACTGAGTGAGTGACTTAGTGAGTGACTGAGTGAGTGACTTAGTGAGTGACTGAGTGAGTGACTTAGTGAGTGAGTGACTGAGTGAGTGACTGAGTGAGTGACTGAGTGAGTGACTGAGTGAGTGACTTAGTGAGTGACTGACTGAGTGACTGAGTGAGTGACTGAGTGAGTGACTTAGTGAGTGACTGAGTGACTGAGTGAGTGACTGACTGAGTGACTGAGTGAGTGACTGAGTGAGTGACTGACTGAGTGACTGACTGAGTGACTGAGTGAGTGACTGAGTGAGTGACTGAGTGAGTGACTGAGTGAGTGACTTAGTGAGTGACTGAGTGAGTGACTTAGTGAGTGACTTAGTGAGTGACTGAGTGAGTGACTGAGTGAGTGACTGACTGAGTGACTGACTGAGTGACTTAGTGAGTGACTGAGTGACTTAGTGAGTGACTTAGTGAGTGACTGAGTGACTGAGTGAGTGACTGAGTGAGTGACTGAGTGAGTGACTTAGTGAGTGACTGACTGAGTGACTGAGTGAGTGAGGTGAGTGATGATTAGTGAGTGACTGAGTGACTGAGTGAGTGACTGACTGAGTGAGTGACTGAGTGAGTGACTGACTGAGTGACTGACTGAGTGACTGAGTGAGTGATGAGTGAGTGACTGAGTGAGTGACTGAGTGAGTGACTGACTGAGTGACTGAGTGACTGACTGAGTGAGTGACTTAGTGAGTGACTGAGTGACTGACTGAGTGACTGAGTGAGTGACTGAGTGAGTGACTGAGTGAGTGACTGAGTGACTGAGTGAGTGACTTAGTGAGTGACTGAGTGAGTGACTGAGTGAGTGACTGAGTGAGTGACTGAGTGAGTGACTGAGTGAGTGACTGAGTGAGTGACTGAGTGAGTGACTCAGTGAGTGACTGAGTGAGTGACTGAGTGAGTGACTGAGTGAGTGACTGAGTGAGTGACTGAGTGAGTGACTGACTGAGTGACTGAGTGAGTGACTGAGTGAGTGACTTAGTGAGTGACTTAGTGAGTGACTAGTGAGTGACTGAGTGAGTGACTGACTGAGTGACTGACTGAGTGACTGACTGAGTGGACTGAGTGAGTGACTTAGTGAGTGACTTAGTGAGTGACTTAGTGAGTGACTTAGTGAGTGACTGAGTGAGTGACTGAGTGAGTGACTGAGTGAGTGACTGAGTGAGTGACTTAGTGAGTGACTGAGTTTAGTGACTTAGTGAGTGACTCAGTGAGTGACTGAGTGAGTGACTGAGTGAGTGACTGAGTGAGTGACTGAGTGAGTGACTGAGGAGTGACTGAGTGAGTGACTGAGTGAGTGACTTAGTGAGTGACTGAGTGAGTGACTTAGTGAGTGACTGACTGAGTGACGTGACTGAGTGACTGAGTGACTGACTGAGTGAGTGACTTAGTGAGTGACTGAGTGCGACTGAGTGACTGAGTGAGTGACTGAGGAGTGATGATGAGTGAGTGACTGAGTGACTGAGTGAGGACTGAGTGAGTGACTGAGTGAGTGACTGAGTGAGTGACTGAGTGAGTGACTGACTGAGTGACTGAGTGAGTGACTGACTGAGTGACTTAGTGAGTGACTGAGTGAGTGACTGAGTGAGTGACTGAGTGAGTGACTGAGTGAGTGACTGAGTGAGTGACTGAGTGAGTGACTGACTGAGTGACTGACTGAGTGACTGAGTGAGTGACTTAGTGAGTGACTTAGTGAGTGACTTAGTGAGTGACTTAGTGAGTGACTGAGTGACTGACTGAGTGACTGACTGAGTGACTGAGTGAGTGACTTAGTGAGTGACTTAGTGAGTGACTTAGTGAGTGACTGAGTGAGTGACTGACTGAGTGACTGACTGAGTGACTGAGTGAGTGACTTAGTGAGTGACTTAGTGAGTGACTTAGTGAGTGACTTAGTGAGTGACTGAGTGACTGACTGAGTGACTGACTGAGTGACTGAGTGAGTGACTTAGTGAGTGACTGAGTGAGTGACTGAGTGAGTGACTGAGTGAGTGACTGACTGAGTGACTGACTGAGTGACTGAGTGAGTGACTGAGTGAGTGACTTAGTGAGTGACTTAGTGAGTGACTGAGTGAGTGACTGAGTGAGTGACTGAGTGAGTGACTGAGGATGACTGACTGAGTGACTGAGTGAGTGACTGAGTGAGTGACTTAGTGAGTGACTTAGTGAGTGACTTAGTGAGTGACTAGTGAGTGACTTAGTGAGTGACTTAGTGAGTGACTGAGGACTGACTGAGTGACTGAGTGAGTGACTTAGTGAGTGACTTAGTGAGTGACTTAGTGAGTGACTTAGTGAGTGACTGAGTGACTGACTGAGTGACTGACTGAGTGACTGAGTGAGTGACTTAGTGAGTGACTGAGTGAGTGACTGAGTGAGTGACTGAGTGAGTGACTGACTGAGTGACTGACTGAGTGACTGAGTGAGTGACTGAGTGAGTGACTTAGTGAGTGACTTAGTGAGTGACTGAGTGATGACTGAGTGAGTGACTGAGTGAGTGACTGAGTGAGTGACTGACTGAGTGACTGATGAGTGACTGAGTGAGTGACTTAGTGAGTGACTTAGTGAGTGACTTAGTGAGTGACTTAGTGAGTGACTTAGTGAGTGACTTAGTGAGTGACTGAGTGACTGACTGAGTGACTGACTGAGTGACTGAGTGAGTGACTTAGTGAGTGACTGAGTGAGTGACTTAGTGAGTGACTGAGTGACTGAGTGAGTGACTTAGTGAGTGACTTAGTGAGTGACTTAGTGAGTGACTGAGTGAGTGACTGAGTGACTGACTGAGTGACTTAGTGAGTGACTGAGTGACTGAGTGAGTGACTGAGTGAGGACTTAGTGAGTGACTGAGTGAGTGACTGACTGAGTGACTGACTGAGTGACTTAGTGAGTGACTGAGTGACTGAGTGAGTGACTTAGTGAGTGACTTAGTGAGTGACTTGTGAGTGACTGAGTGAGTGACTGACTGAGTGACTTAGTGAGTGACTGAGTGAGTGACTTAGTGAGTGACTTAGTGAGTGACTTAGTGGTGACTGAGTGAGTGACTTAGTGAGTGACTTAGTGAGTGACTTAGTGAGTGACTGAGTGAGTGACTGACTGAGTGACTTAGTGAGTGACTGAGTGAGGACTTAGTGAGTGACTTAGTGAGTGACTTAGTGAGTGACTGAGTGAGTGACTGACTGAGTGACTTAGTGAGTGACTTAGTGAGTGACTTAGTGAGTGACTGAGTGAGTGACTTAGTGAGTGACTTAGTGAGTGACTGACTGAGTGACTGATGAGTGACTTAGTGAGTGACTTAGTGAGTGACTGACTGAGTGACTTAGTGAGTGACTTAGTGAGTGACTTAGTGAGTGACTGAGTGAGTGACTTAGTGAGTGACTTAGTGAGTGACTGAGTGAGTGACTTAGTGAGTGACTGAGTGAGTGACTGACTGAGTGACTGACTGAGTGACTTAGTGAGTGACTGAGTGACTGAGTGAGTGACTTAGTGAGTGACTAGTGAGTGACTGAGTGAGTGACTGACTGAGTGACTTAGTGAGTGACTGAGTGACTTAGTGAGTGACTGAGTGAGTGACTTAGTGAGTGACTGAGTGAGTGACTGAGTGACTGACTGAGGACTTAGTGAGTGACTTAGTGAGTGACTGACTGAGTGACTGACTGAGTGACTTAGTGAGTGACTGAGTGACTGAGTGAGTGACTTAGTGAGTGACTTAGTGAGTGACTTAGTGAGTGACTGACTGAGTGACTGACTGAGTGACTTAGTGAGTGACTGAGTGACTGAGTGAGTGACTTAGTGAGTGACTTAGTGAGTGACTTAGTGAGTGACTGAGTGAGTGACTGACTGAGTGACGACTGAGTGACTTAGTGAGTGACTGAGTGACTGAGTGAGTGACTGAGTGAGTGACTAGTGAGTGACTGAGTGAGTGACTGAGTGAGTGACTAGTGAGTGACTGAGTGACTGAGTGAGTGACTGAGTGAGTGACTGAGTGAGTGACTTAGTGAGTGACTGAGTGACTTAGTGAGTGACTGAGTGACTGAGTGAGTGACTGAGTGAGTGACTTAGTGAGTGACTGAGTGAGTGACTGAGTGAGTGACTGAGTGAGTGACTTAGTGAGTGACTGAGTGACTGAGTGAGTGACTTAGTGAGTGACTTAGTGAGTGACTTAGTGAGTGACTGAGTGAGTGACTTAGTGAGTGACTTAGTGAGTGACTTAGTGAGTGACTGAGTGAGTGACTGAGTGAGTGACTTAGTGAGTGACTGAGTGAGTGACTGAGTGAGTGACTGAGTGAGTGACTTAGTGAGTGACTGAGTGAGTGATTTAGTGAGTTTGAGTTGAGCTACTTGAAAAACTAAAGTGAAACTTGATTTATTTTATTGCAGGGTCTGATTAAGATATTGTTGACACTTTAAACTCAAATGTTTTACAAATCAGATTTATTATTCAATAAAGAAAAGAAAATTAAAAAAAAAAAATTCACAATTATTTTTCTTCTTTATTTTTCAATATCGCGATAAATATCGTACCGTGGACTTTTTATCGCGATATTATCGTACCGTGAGTTTTTGGTATCGTTACATCCCTATAACACACACACCCTAACCTCTGTGTGTGCAGACAGTGAAGGGAGGAGTCTCGGAGACTCGGATCGAGAAGAGGATCGTGATCTCCGGAGACACCGAAATCGACCACGACCAGGTGACACTTTGTTATTAACACTCTGACCAGTGACACTTTGTTATTAACACTCTGACCAGGTGACACTTTGTTATCAACACTCTGACCAGGTGACACTTTGTTATTAACACTCTGACCAGGTGACACTTTGTTATTAACACTCTGACCAGGTGACACTTTGTTATTAACACTCTGACCAGGTGACACTTTGTTATTAACACTCTGACCAGGTGACACTTTGTTATTAACACTCTGACCAGGTGACACTTTGTTATCAACACTCTGACCAGGTGACACTTTGTTATTAACACTCTGACCAGGTGACACTTTGTTATCAACACTCTGACCAGTGACACTTTGTTATTAACACTCTGACCAGGTGACACTTTGTTATTAACACTCTGACCAGGTGACACTTTGTTATCAACACTCTGACCAGGTGACACTTTGTTATTAACACTCTGACCAGGTGACACTTTGTTATTAACACTCTGACCAGGTGACACTTTGTTATTAACACTCTGACCAGGTGACACTTTGTTATCAACACTCTGACCAGGTGACACTTTGTTATTAACACTCTGACCAGGTGACACTTTGTTATCAACACTCTGACCAGGTGACACTTTGTTATTAACACTCTGACCAGGTGACACTTTGTTATTAACACTCTGACCAGGTGACACTTTGTTATTAACACTCTGACCAGGTGACACTTTGTTATCAACACTCTGACCAGGTGACACTTTGTTATTAACACTCTGACCAGGTGACACTTTGTTATTAACACTCTGACCAGGTGACACTTTGTTATCAACACTCTGACCAGGTGACACTTTGTTATTAACACTCTGACCAGGTGACACTTTGTTATTAACACTTGACCAGGTGACACTTTGTTATTAACACTCTGACCAGGTGACACTTTGTTATTAACACTCTGACCAGGTGACACTTTGTTATTAACACTCTGACCAGGTGACACTTTGTTATTAACACTCTGACCAGGTGACTTTGTTATTAACACTCTGACCAGGTGACACTTTGTTATTAACACTCTGACCAGGTGACACTTTGTTATCAACACTCTGACCAGGTGACACTTTGTTATCAACACTCTGACCAGGTGACATTTGTTATAACACTCTGACCAGGTGACACTTTGTTATTAACACTCTGACCAGGTGACACTTTGTTATTAACACTCTGACCAGGTGACACTTTGTTATCAACACTCTGACCAGGTGACACTTTGTTATCAACACTCTGACCAGGTGACACTTTGTTATCAACACTCTGACCAGGTGACACTTTGTATTAACACTCTGACCAGGTGACACTTTGTTATTAACAGGTAAAGAAACGCTGTAAGGTTAGGGTTAACTAACCCAGGTTAACTAACCCAGGTTAACTAACCCAGGTTAACTAACCCAGGTTAACTAACCCTCTTTAAGGCTCTTGAGACGGTTCTCTCTGAGACTTTAGAACAGCTCCACATCTTATTTCATCCTAACTTCAGGAGTTTCTCTGTCCTGTCTGCAGTCAGACGCTGCAGCAGGGTGTGTGTGTGTGTGTGTGTGTGTGTGTGTGTGTGTGTGGTGTGTGTGTGTGTGGTGTGTGTGTGTGGTGTGTGTGTGGGTGTGTGTGTGTGTGGTGTGTGTTGGTCTCCGTGCCAGGCGGGATCCCAGGAGGGCTTGAGGTACTCAGGCAACAAGCTCCTCAGCCCGGACTCCATCTGAGCCTTTTGGCCCGGGTTAACAGGTCTATCCAAGGTTATCTAACCCGGGTTATCTAACCCTCTCTAAGGCTCTGACCCGGTCTAACCAAGGTTATCCAACCCTCTCTAAGGCTCTGACCCGGTCTAACCCAGGTTATCTAACCCTCTCTAAGGCTCTGACCCGGTCTAACCCAGGTTATCTAACCCTCTCTAAGGCTCTGACCGGTCTATCCAAGGTTATCTAACCCGGGTTATCCAACCCTCTCTAAGGCTCTGACCCGGTCTAACCCGGGTTATCTAACCCTCTCTAAGGCTCTGACCCGGTCTAACCCAGGTTATCTAACCCTCTCTAAGGCTCTGACCCGGTCTAACCCAGGTTATCTAACCCTCTCTAAGGCTCTGACCCGGTCTAACCAGGTTATCTAACCCTCTCTAAGGCTCTGACCCGGTCTAACCCAGGTTAACTAACCCGGGTTATCTAACCCTCTCTAAGGCTCTGACCCGGTCTAACCCAGGTTAACTAACCCGGGTTATCTAACCCTCTCTAAGGCTCTGGAGGCCGCTCTCTCTGAGGCGCGACGCCAACATCCTGAACTTTCCGTCACTCGAGTCGTCGTCCACAAAGAGACCGAGGTTTCTCCTGATCATGTGACCGATTAGTGACATCACAGGTAACAGGTGCAGCCCCGTGCTGGATGCTGATTGGCTGCTGCTGCATGCCTGTTTGCACTTTCACCTGGAAAAACACCTGGAGGACCAGGGAGAGATCTGATTGGTTGAAACGTTTAGGACCGGAAAATGTAGTCTGAAGAGGAAGTAAACAAGACAGAGGGTGTTTCTCAATGTCGAGTAAAGCTGCTTCAGAGCCACTATTTCAAGCATGCTACGTCATCGAGTGCCGCTGAAGTACTGTTCCAATCTCCAGCATACTTGGAAATCTACCGAGCCCGGCGTACTCCGTTTGGAGAAATATCGAGGCTGCACATGAGTAGACTCCGCGGTCTTAAAATCCCCACAATGCTTTGCGCACGGACCAACTTCCCCAAATCTGTGGCGGAAGATGTAAGAGGCGGGGCCTCTCATATGACGCACACCTGCACACTTGCTAGCCTGTTCCTCTCTTTGTTTTCCGAATGCCAGGAAGTATTCTTGACTCGCTTCTGAAGCAAGATGCTCGGCAGACATGTGCTACCAAGCAAGCGTACTCCACATTGAGAAACACCCCATGAACATCAGAGGACAGTGGGGACACCAGCATGCTATGCTAATATTAGCATGCAAATATTAGCATGCTAATAGTCAAGCTTTGAAATTGCTATGCTAATTAGCATGCCACTCACTGGCTAGCTCGTTCGTTAACGGTAAATGTTGCTGCAAGGGATTGTGGGGCGGCTTTATATCCTTTCCTTCAATGCCTGAGAGGGAAACAAACGCAGGGTTCTGATTGGTCGACAAGACTCCTGTCTCACTGCTGCACCTGTCTGTCTTTCAGGACTGAAGCTACAAGACTGCAGGATCATGGGAGCCACTCACACAGAGACACAGACACACACTCACAGAGACACAGACACACACTCACAGACACACACACACAGAGACACAGACACACACACAGACACACAGAGACACAGACACACACTCACAGAGACACAGACACTCACAGAGACACAGACACACACACAGAGACACAGACACACACTCACAGAGACACAGACACACACACACACACACACACAGAGACAACACACACACACAGACACACACACACAGAGACACACACACACACACACAGACACACACACACAGAGACACAGAGACACACACAGAGAGACAGACACACACACACAGAGACACACACACACAGAGACACACACACACACACACACACACACAGACACACACACACACACACAGACACACACAACACACACACACACACACACACAACACACACACACACACACACAGTCGGTCGACCTCAGATGAACTCTCAAAGTGAACTCCAGGCCCCGCCCCTCACACCTGATTGGTTGGTTGACTCAAGGTGCTCCATATGAAACTTCAATACTCTTTTAATAAAAGTCTTCGTCATGTTTTCGGAGTCGCTGATCCTAATCTTGTTAGCATAGCATCACATGTTAGCATAGCATCATCTGCACCAGCTTTACCTGGATGATAAACAGGAAGTAGAATTCATATTTATATTTCTGTCGACTGTACAGCTCCAACATTAGTAACAGGAAGTGGAACTTTATTCTGACATCTGATGCAAACTGTTTCCTGTAACATAGCATGTTTGCTAGCACTGTACCCGCTAACTGTATAGCAGCTTAAACTCTGTATTTACCCACAATGCAATAGTAATGTGCCATTCTTCAAACCCTGTTATTATTTATTCACTGTGATGTTGATTTATGTGTTTATTTATTATTGATCTGTGTTGTAATCCCAACCCGACAACGTAAAGCTGAGCGTAAACTGTACGATGTAAACTGTACGATGTTGGCTAGCGGAGTCTCTGAAGAAAAGAGCCTCAGAAAAACAACGTAGACTCGTGTTAGCATAGAGAGTTCAAGATGGATAAGCTACATTTATGTAGATTTACATATTTAAACTTAAATGAACACCACTCCGCGCTGAAGTCGCCATATAGATCTAAAATCTGATCGGTGCGGGAGAAACATCGTAATCATCGAGCTAACATCATTATCATTGGGCTATCAGGCTAACACCAGGCTAAAATCGGGCTAACACCAGGCTAACACCGGGCTAACATCGGGCTAACCCGGGCTAACATCGTACAGATTACGCTCCGCTCTGCACACTCCCCGAGGTATTTTATTCTCATCATGAATTCTTACGAGTTTTCACCGCAGAACTGAAATAAAACGATTAAACTGGACTTCCTGTCTGAATGTATTTTATTGATTGATGAAGAAACAGAGTTACAGAGGGAGGGAGGACAGCATCATGTAACAGCCTTCATTTAAACGTCGTTTATTACAGAAGTACAGATTCATGTTTTCAGATCTCAAACTTTCCCACAATAATAAAGACGTTAATCGTGCTAACTCTTCTTCATGTAGCGTTAGCTTTATGCTAGCCGGCTCCAACCAGACGTAGCACAAGGTAGGAAGTACAAGTAAAAAGGAAGCTTTTGATTGGACAAAAGAGTGGAAAGGGGCGGGAATTAGGAAAGGCCGATTCATTAAACAAAACTGTTGTGTCCGCCCGCCAATCAGAGCTGAGCTACGTGTTGCTTGGCAACAGGACAGGAGTTAGGAGTCACGCCAACAGGAAGTGGGCGGAGCTTAACTCCAGAGCGTCATTCAGGTGAGACTTAATGAGATGAAGCTTCCTCAGACAGCCTGAGAACCTGGAGCTGACAGACAGGCAGTTCTGCTTCACACCCACTGAGAGACAGACAGGTGAGGGGGAGACAGACAGGTGGAGATACAGACAGGTGGAGATACAGACAGGTGGAGATACAGACAGGTGGAGATACAGACAGGTGAGGGGAGACAGACAGGTGGAGATACAGACAGGTGGAGATACAGACAGGTGAGGGGATACAGACAGGTGGAGATACAGACAGGTGAGGGGAGACAGACAGGTGGAGATACAGACAGGTGAGGGGGAGACAGACAGGTGGAGATACAGACAGGTGAGGGGGATACAGACAGGTGAGGGGGAGACAGGTGGAGACAGACAGACAGGTGGAGAGAGAGACAGGTTAGTGTGAGTCTTTGACAGGTCGTCATGTTTGGTTCACCTGTAAACTGAGTGGACAGATCTCTCACCTGGGAATCCGCCCAGGTAGACGGGGTTGTTGGTCTCAGCAGAGGTGGATTGTGGGTAAGGGTTGGGGGTGGAGTAGCTCCTCCCATCAACGCTCAGACTCAGGCTGTGTTTGGTCTTCTTCGCCACCAGGTGGTGCCAGAGCCCGTCACACAGCAGGGGACCAATCGAACGCACCGACACTCTCCCCGCCCCGTTGTTCACGTTAAACACCACCTGAGGACACACACATTCCTGTTATTATCTCTGTGTGAGGACATAAACACACCTGAGGACACACACATTCCTGTTATTATCTCTGTGTGAGGACATAAACACACCTGAGGACACACACATTCCTGTTATTATCTCTGTGAGGACATAAACACACCTGAGGACACACACATTCCTGTTATTATCTCTGTGTGAGGACATAAACACACCTGAGGACACACACATTCCTGTTATTATCTCTGTGTGAGGACATAAACACACCTGAGGACACACACATTCCTGTTATTATCTCTGTGTGAGGACAAACACCTACATTTGTACCCGACCAATCAAATCTCCCCATTCCTAACAACATGCATGATGTAATCTCGAGGGAGGGGCTTAAAGCACACAGCACCTGTCACATGACTCCTGAGCCTCACCCCCTGTCACATGACTCCTGAGCCTCACCCCCTGTCACATGACTCCTGAGCCTCACCCCTGTCACATGACTCCTGAGCCTCACCCCCTGTCACATGACTCCTGAGCCTCACCCCCTGTCACATGACTCCTGAGCCTCACCCCCTGTCACATGACTCCTGAGCCTCACCCCCTGTCACATGACTCCTGAGCCTCACCTGTCCGTGGATCAGCTCCAGCCCGATGGCGTCCACCTTGGCGCTGCTGATCCCCAGCAACACGGCTTCTGATTGGCTCGTTCGAAACTCGAAGGCCACGGACACATCAGAGCCCACCTTATAGCCATCACGCACTACACACACACACACACACACACACACACACACAACACACACACACACACACACACACACACACACACACACACACACACACACACACACACACACACACACACACACACACAACACACACACACACACACACACACACACACAAAGTTAACCACTAGGAACATCATCAGATTAAATATTAAATTATAAATATATTATATAATTAGTTGGACTCACTCAGGGCGGCGTATCCACTGCCGTTAAAGTAACTTCCTGTCTGGTCGTTGGTGAAACAGGAAGTGACATCATGCTGTGAAGCTGGAGAGGACAGATCCAACATGGCGCCGTTCAGACTGACGGAGCGAACGCATCCCGAGAAGCTGCTGCTGGCCTGAGAGACAGGAAGTCACACCTGTGTTTACTCAGGAACACAGTGACATCACTAGGGAACACTCCTATTGGATAGCACTCCACCTGTTAGGCTAAGGGGCGGGACATCTCTAACCAGGTTGATATTTATATTCACAGGTATGAGAGCCATCTTTCCACCTTTAAGCTCTTCCTGCTCTTTGGTTCAGCGCCTGGCCGACGCGCTCACACATCACTCAGAGATATATTGTTCGTTTTTAGTACATTTATTTCCATGTTCGTTTTCTTCTTCAAACACAAATGAAGGTATCTTACCAGACCATATTTCACTTAAGAAACAAATCACATCTTCTCTGCAATGCAGCGGTCAACAAACCGTGTGGCTTCACAACCAAAAGAGCACCTAGTGTACTCAGCAGGACTCTTTAAACCAGCTGAGGCCATCAAGCACCAATCAGCCGCTCCGCCCCACGTGGCTGATCCAATCAAATGACACCAATCTATTATACTCCATTACATTAAATGATTAAATAATAGAAATAATAAATCAACGTTTTGGCTCCTACAACAGGTACGGCATACTGATATACACCTGAGCATATATGTACACAGGTGAACTCTCTCCCTCCCTCTCTCCCTCTCTCCCTCCCTCCCTCCCTCTCTCCCTCCCTCTCTCCCTCCCTCTCTCTTGTACTGAAACTGTACTTTGAACACTTAAATATATTATTCACATTTTAAACTGTATACGATGTTTATCTGGTCCTTTGTTTTGTTTGATGTTTCTCTCTGTGGGAAACGATTACAGGTAAGGGTAAGTAGAGAGGTACACCTGAACACATGTACAGGTAAGGGTAAGTAGAGAGGTACACCTGAACACATGTACAGGTAAGGGTAAGTAGAGAGGTACACCTGAACCTGTGTACAGGTAAGGGTAAGTAGAGAGGTACACCTGAACCTGTGTACAGGTAAGGGTAAGTAGAGAGGTACACCTGAACACATGTACAGGTAAGGGTAAGTAGAGAGGTACACCTGAACCTGTGTACAGGTAAGGTAAGTAGAGAGGTACACCTGAACCTGTGTACAGGTAAGGGTAAGTAGAGAGGTACACCTGAACACATGTACAGGTAAGGGTAAGTAGAGAGGTACACCTGAACACATGTACAGGTAAGGGTAAGTAGAGAGGTACACCTGAACCTGTGTACAGGTAAGGGTAAGTAGAGAGGTACACCTGAACACAGGTACAGGTAAGGGTAAGTAGAGAGGTACACCTGAACACATGTACAGGTAAGGGTAAGTAGAGAGGTACACCTGAACACATGTACAGGTAAGGGTAAGTA
>JAAOOA010002131.1:30000-55000 GCA_012861695.1 Trematomus loennbergii
AACAACAACAACACCAACAACAACCCCCCTCAGGACTTCCTGTTCAGACTCACCTCTTCCTGATGCTACCGGGGCTGATGCTGAAGGTCATGTGACTGTGTTTGGACGAACCGAACTGAACAGCTGACGGCAGCACGGCTGCTCCGCCTCCAACACACACTGCAACACACATACACCAACAATCAATAACAACATTGTTTATCGTTATCAGGGTTCTTACACCTTTTCCAAAGTCAAATTCAAGCACTTTTCAAGCATTTTCAAGCTTTTCAAGTTTTCCAAGCAGCTTCCAGCTGTTGGAAATTATATATTTATATACACATACTTATACTCAAATGATTCCCTACCTCACATTAAATCAGATGTTCTTTATGCTATAAACAACCAAACGTGTGTTTCGTGATAGCATTCTACACGAGGAGGATACATTAAAGGGGACCTATCATGCTATATGTGAACAATATATTGTAGGGCCATACCGATAGAAAACATGTCTGTGAAGTTTTGTTTTCAAAATACCAAACAGACCATGCCTCATTTCGCTCTGTTTGCTCTTTCCAGCCCTGTTTTGGGGGCTGATTCTGTGAGCTGCAGCTGACACCCCCCCCTGCAGGAGAGGGGAGACGTGCTTTGATCAGCTGCTGGGCTCTCAGAAGAGGGGGAGAAAAATAGATGTTTTATTATAGCCTATCATTATATAGAGTCATTATTCATTTGTTTTAAAGCTCAATAAATAACAAAGACCTTTAACCGGCACTTTTCTAATTTTGTCCGGAAGATTTAAACTTTAACGGACATCTTGACCGGTGAAAGAAACCTCACTGAAACTCTGCCGCACGGTCCCCTGGTTCCTTGGAAGAGGCGGAGAGGTGGGTGTTTGTCATCTGCTGGTGGACTAACCGGAGAGAATTACAGTGCTTGCCTCGACGGGGAGGGATTGCATTGAATTAAAGCAGCAGGAGCAAACGCTTGCCTCGGGGAGGGAGAAAGAAAGCCACAGCGGAGAATAAACAGAAGGGTAACCATGGTAACTATGGGCGGGAAGTCTTCTTCGCTGCTTTTGTGGCAGACTACAGCGCCACTTACAGGCCTGGCATATGTACTACAGCGTCTCCAGCGCTTTCGAGCAGCAATGGCCGGCCGTGGCCCAACCCCACATTCCCCTGATAGGTGGAGAGTTGGCCAATAGCCGTAGCGCCACCGTCCTGACGTCAGGACAGTGTTCAAATCTGGATCAGTTTTTATCAGATCCGTTGCAGCCCCTTTTTTAGAGATTTGGGTATGGAGGAAAATAGAGAGGGTTGTGTTTTCTGACACTTGGTGAGTTCCCTGGAACACCGGGGACACATATTCATGTAGAAAAGACGTACACAAGTGCATTTTGCATGATAGGTCCCCTTTAAAGAAAAAGAAAACTAAGTTTAATATTTCAAACTGAGTGACCCGTCTGTAAGTCGACGTCTGAGCCGATATACAACAATCAGCCAAATCACTTTTCAATACATTCTTTATTAACGGTACTTCTACTACACTGCAGTTCAGAGGTACATGGTGTACTTCTACTACACTGCAGTTCAGAGGTACATGGTGTACTTCTACTACACTGCAGTTCAGAGGTACATGGTGTACTTCTACTACACTGCAGTTCAGAGGTACATGGTGTACTTCTACTACACTGCAGTTCAGAGGTACATGGTGTACTTCTACTCCTCTACAGTTCAGAGGTACATGGTGTACTTCTACTCCACTACAGTTCAGAGGTACATGGTGTACTTCTACTCCTCTACAGTTCAGAGGTACATGGTGTACTTCTACTTCTACAGTTCAGAGGTACATGGTGTACTTCTACTCCACTACAGTTCAGAGGTACATGGTGTACTTCTACTCCTCTACAGTTCAGAGGTACATGGTGTACTTCTACTCCACTACAGTTCAGAGGTACATGGTGTACTTCTACTCCACTACAGTTCAGAGGTACATGGTGTACTTCTACTCCACTACAGTTCAGAGGTACATGGTGTACTTCTACTGCTCTACAGTTCAGAGGTACATGGTGTACTTCTACTCCTCTACAGTTCAGAGGTACATGGTGTACTTCTACTCCACTACAGTTCAGAGGTACATGGTGTACTTCTACTCCACTACAGTTCAGAGGTACATGGTGTACTTCTACTGCTCTACAGTTCAGAGGTACATGGTGTACTTCTACTCCTCTACAGTTCAGAGGTACATGGTGTACTTCTACTCCACTACAGTTCAGAGGTACATGGTGTACTTCTACTCCACTACAGTTCAGAGGTACATGGTGTACTTCTACTCCACTACAGTTCAGAGGTACATGGTGTACTTCTACTCCACTACAGTTCAGAGGTACATGGTGTACTTCTACTCCACTACAGTTCAGAGGTACATGGTGTACTTCTACTCCTCTACAGTTCAGAGGTACATGGTGTACTTCTACTCCTCTACAGTTCAGAGGTACATGGTGTACTTCTACTCCTCTACAGTTCAGAGGTACATGGTGTACTTCTACTCCTCTACAGTTCAGAGGTACATGGTGTACTTCTACTCCACTACAGTTCAGAGGTACATGGTGTACTTCTACTCCACTACAGTTCAGAGGTACATGGTGTACTTCTACCCACTACAGTTCAGAGGTACATGGTGTACTTCTACTCCACTACAGTTCAGAGGTACATGGTGTACTTCTACTCCTCTACAGTTCAGAGGTACATGGTGTACTTCTACTCCTCTACAGTTCAGAGGTACATGGTGTACTTCTACTCCTCTACAGTTCAGAGGTACATGGTGTACTTCTACTCCTCTACAGTTCAGAGGTACATGGTGTACTTCTACTCCACTACAGTTCAGAGGTACATGGTGTACTTCTACTCCACTACAGTTCAGAGGTACATGGTGTACTTCTACTTTTACTTAGCCCAAGTACACTATCTGTAGTGATGTATTTGTCTTCTGCCAGCGCTCGTTGAAACGGCAACTTCCTTCATACTGTCCTCTCTCTCATCAGAATGCCCAGGACACGTAAAACAAACACTTGCAGGTCACGCGCATAGCGCATAGCGCATAGCGCATAGCGCATAGCGCATAGCGCATAGCGCATAGCGCATAGCAACTAAGCTTGTTCCGACTTCTCTCTTTTCTTTTAATCAAAAAGCGAACTATTCAGTTTGACAGCAATTTATTGTAAAAGTAAAGCATTTACAATTTCAAGCACTTTGTCCTAAATCCAAGCACTTTGTCCTAAATCCAAGCACTTTGTCCTAAATCCAAGCACTTTGTCCTAAATCCAAGCACTTTTCAAACCTTGAAAACACCACATTACATTTCAAGCATTTTCAAGGATTTCCAGCCCCCGTACAAACCCTGCGTTATTAATAATGAGCATATTTATTACATCAACTCATTACCGTTAGAGCTCCAGGTGTGAAGGCGCTCAGGTGAGTGGGCGGGGCTCCAGGTAAGTGGGCGGGGTCAGGAGTTGGTTCTACTTCCTGGTCATCGGGAAGCACCGCCACCTCCACCTTCTCCAATAAGCAGCTGTCAAGCTCCGCCCCCTCATACTTCAAGGCTCCTGATAGGTCCACGAGCCTGGAGGGAGCAGCCAATCAGAGCACTTAGCACACAGACAGGAAACTGTGCCTGTGTGTGTATTTGTGTGTGTGTACTTACGCTCCGCCCACCACCAGGTGTTGGATGCAGCCTCTGAACCTCCTGGACAGACCCTGCACTCTGATTGGAAGACGAGACTCCTCCCCTGATGGCAGCCCACCAATGAAGAAAGAGGCCGGAGACCATCGAGGAAATCCGCCCGGCAACAGAGAGACGGACTTCAGGTGTTCCTCGTCCACCTGCACCGACAGAGACCTGAGAGACAGACAGGTGACGTTAATACAGACAGGTGAGACAGGTGAGGTTTATACAGACAGTGAGGTTAATAGACAGGTGAGACAGGTAAGGTTTATACAGACAGGTGAGGTTAATAGACAGGTGAGACAGGTGAGGTTTATACAGACAGGTGAGGTTAATAGACAGGTGAGACAGGTAAGGTTTATACAGACAGGTGAGGTTAATAGACAGGTGAGACAGGTGAGGTTTATACAGACAGGTGAGGTTAATAGACAGGTGAGACAGGTGAGGTTTATACCAACAGGTGACGTTAATAGACAGGTGAGACAGGTGAGGTTTATACCAACAGGTGACGTTAATAGACAGGTGAGACAGGTAAGGTTTATACAGACAGGTGAGGTTTATACAGACAGGTGAGACAGGTGAGGTTAATAGACAGGTGAGACAGGTAAGGTTAATACAGACAGGTAGACAGGTGAGGTTTATACAGACAGGTGAGACAGGTGAGGTTAATAGACAGGTGAGACAGGTAAGGTTAATACAGACAGGTGAGACAGGTGAGGTTTATACAGACAGGTGAGACAGGTGAGGTTTATACAGACAGGTGAGGTTTATACAGACAGGTGAGGTTTATACAGACAGGTGAGACAGGTGAGTTAATACAGACAGGTGAGGTAATATACAGGTGAGACAGGTGAGGTTTATACAGACAGGTGAGGTTAATAGACAGGTGAGACAGGTGAGGTTTATACAGACAGGTGAGACAGGTGAGGTTTATACAGACAGCTGAGGTTTATACAGACAGGTGAGACAGGTGAGGTTTATACAGACAGGTGAGACAGGTGAGGTTTATACAGACAGGTGAGGTTTATACAGACAGGTGAGACAGGTGAGGTTAATACAGACAGGTGAGGTTAATACAGACAGGTGAGGTTTATACACAGGTGAGACAGGTAACACGTACTTCCTGTTGATGATGAGGATCACTGAGTGTTTTGTTCCGTCGCTGAACGTTCCTCCGTCAGGTCTCACCACCATCACCCTCTGAGAAGCTCCTCCCACTTCCCCTAGCTCCGCCTCCAATGCACCTGAGAGCAGGTGGATCGACAGGAAGTGCTGCAGACACACACACACACACACACACACACACACACACACACACACACACACAGACACAGACACAGACACAGACACACACACACACACACACACACACACACACACACACACACACACAGACACAGACACAGACACAGACACAGACACAGACACAGACACAGACACACACACACACACAACACACACACACACACACACACACACACACACACACAGACACAGACACAGACACAGACACACACACACACACACACACCACACACACACAACACACACACACACACACACACACACACACACACACACAGAGCATTATGTCTGATTCCCCGACAGGAGTCAGCATGATGAGTCCAGGTGTGTCAGGTGACCTGTTTGTCTCACCTGTCTCTGGCTCTTGTCGTCGCTGAAGGCAGCCAGCAGGACTCCTGATTGGTTGTTGGAGGAGAAGGAGAAGAGAAGCTCCGCCTCCTGACCGAGGGAGCGGGGGGCGATCTGAACGAACCCTCCAGAGAGTAGAGAGACACTTCGTAATGCCTGCAACACGGTTGTTATATTAACACGTTAGCATACGTTAGCATGTTATATTAAACACGTTAGCATACGTTAGCATGTTATATTAAACACGTTAGCATGTTATATTAAACACATTAGTTATATTAAACACGTTAGCATACGTTAGCATGTTATATTAAACATGTTTCTGTGTGTGTGTGTGTGTGTGTGTCTGTCTCTGCGAGTGAGTGAGTGAGTGTGTGTGTGTGTGTGTGTGTGTGTGTGTACCTCCAGCACACAGCCCTTCCTGACTCCATAAGCGTCTCTCAGAAGGTCAAAGTTCGATCGAGCGATTTCCACGTTCTTTATGCAGCCCACGTATGACCTGGAGACCACCTGTCGCCTAGCAACAACACAGGTAGGAAAAGTCAGACAGGTAGAGAGAGACAGACACGTACCAACAGTTAGACAGGTAAGGAGGCAGGGACTCACCTGATTGGCCGAGAGGCAGGAAGTCCTCCGATGTAGATGGGGTCGAGGTCGGAGCGGTTCAGGTCGGAGGCGGTTCCCGGAGACTCCGCCTCCAACACCTCCTTCTCTGATGATTGGTCGGCTGCCATGATGGACAGGTAGCCTGGACACAGGTGAGAGGACGCCAAATCAGTTCAAATGATTATAACAGCAGTGCCTTTGTGTTGCTCCTCTGCAGTAGCTTAGCATCAGTTAGCAGTAGCTTAGCATCGGTTAGCAGTAGCTTAGCATCAGTTAGCAGTAGCTTAGCATCAGTTAGCAGTAGCTTAGCATCAGTTACCTTTGCGCTTGCTCCTCTGCAGGGTGATCTTGTACCAAACCCCTGAGTTGTACTTCCTGTTGGAGGTCAGGATCAAAGCTCCGGAGCCGAGGTCAAAGGTCAGCCGGACACGCCCCCCCACCAGCTCCATGGACAGGAAGTCCCTCTGCAGGTGACAGGAAGTGAGGTCAGCACCCTTCACAATAAGAGCCTCAACAGAAACAGGTGAGTTAGTGTCGTACCGTGTTGTTGGAGGCCAGGTACAGCAGCAATCCGCCCGGCGACAGCGTTTTGAACAGCAGGACGATGGAGGTGGACGTCGCTCTCAGAGACTTCTGGACCAATGAGAATCCAGATCCATCAAAGTGGAAAGAAGTCTCCTCCGTCTGGGGACTGAGAGACAGACAGGTGACACACTTGTACTGACACACCTGTAGTAATACACCTGTACTGATACACCTGTAGTAATACACCTGTACTGATACACCTGTAGTAACACCTGTACAGATACACCTGTAGTAATACACCTGTAGTGATACACCTGTACAGATACACCTGTAGTGATACACCTGTAGTGATACACCTGTAGTGATACACCTGTACTGACACACATGTAGTGATACACCTGTACAGATACACCTGTAGTGATACACCTGTACAGATACACCTGTAGTAATACACCTGTAGTGATACACCTGTAGTAATACACCTGTACTGATACACCTGTACTGACACACATGTAGTGATACACCTGTACAGATACACCTGTAGTGATACACGTACAGATACACCTGTAGTAATACACCTGTAGTGATACACCTGTACAGATACACCTGTAGTAATACACCTGTAGTGATACACCTGTAGTGATACACCTGTACTGACACACATGTAGTGATACACCTGTACAGATACACCTGTAGTGATACACCTGTACAGATACACCTGTAGTAATACACCTGTAGTGATACACCTGTACAGATACACCTGTAGTGATACACCTGTAGTGATACCCCTGTACTGATACACCTGTAGTAATACACCTGTAGTGACACACCTGTAGTGACACACATGTAGTGACACACCTGTAGTGACACACCTGTAGTGACACACCTGTACAGACACACCTGTAGTAATACACCTGTAGTGATACACCTGTAGTGATACACCTGTACTGACACACATGTAGTGATACACCTGTAGTGACACACCTGTAGTGATACACCTGTACAGATACACCGTAGTGATACACCTGTACAGATACACCTGTAGTGATACACCTGTACTGATACACCTGTAGTAATACACCTGTAGTGATACACCTGTACAGATACACCTGTAGTGATACTGTTAGTCAAGTCTTGGACCTTCTCAATATAACTATGATTTAATTACAGTTTCCAGATATTGGAAGAGGCCCATGAGTCTCTTTGCTAATTATCAATGGTCTTTGCAATTAACAGCAGATGTACCCATGTTAAGTAAATTGGCAAAGGTCAGAGGAACTCCAGAGAGGTCTTCCTCAGATATAATACAGTCTTGTTAGTTAGTGGTTCATATCCAGCATGCATTAGCTAAGAAACGATAAGGATGTGTGTGTTAGTTAATGTAAAGAAATGTATGTGCGCTCATGTGCAGACGATATATATAGTTTGTTAATTGGATAATTCATATCCTGCAAGGCTCCTAAAGACTTCATGAGATAATGACCTTTTGACATCTGGAACTTACATGTTGCTCTGATGTTGGTGCGTCCAAGTTTAGGAGACCTGACAATGTGTGTGCGTTAAACATGATTAGGGAACATGTTCGTGTGTCATTTAGGAAACCTATAAGTGTCCTGTGTTTCTGAATATTCGAAGAAGGCATTGCTGTAGGACTGCTTGAGAGCAGAGGTAATGTTTTCCTCATTATTATTGATTGTTGTACAACGAAATAATAATTGATCAACTATACCTGTGTTTGTGTTTTATTGATTCCTCTCTGTTTCATTCTTTCATGTTGTGTGAGTACTTGGATCGCCACAACATTTTGGAGGTCCTACCGAGATTGCCAATGCTGGAAGTTGCTGTGTTCCTTCTCTGGGGGTCTCAACTCCCCTTGGCCAGGCAGCCCTGAGATGGCTGTGGTAAACTCAAAGAATTGAGAAACCAGACTTGGGACTTCCACAGAAGAAATACCAACTCACAGTAAGCAAAACGTATTTGGAATTAAATGACTTTTGAAGTTGTATTGGTTAAAAGGAAAATGCAGAGGAGTGGATTTGAGATATTTGCACAGTTATGGTTGAGATCTGTTGATTGTTTGTTTGTTGATTGTTTGTTTTGTTTGTTGGTCTTGTTTTATGTTGATAAATGTTTATACTGGAGAGATCACTGTATCTGACCTCGTAATCTGCCTGAGAAGCTAAGGGTTTGATTGAGGGGATATGATCTTTGCTAGCCGTAAGGACATGTTATGCTGGAGGAATCACTGTATCTGACCTCGTAGTCGTGAATTCTGCCTGAGAAGATCCTAATGATTGTCTTAAGGTTCAGATATTCATTTGGCTGAGGGGGTATGATTTGCTTTGCGAGCCAAGTGCACATCCGGTCCGTTCGGTAATTAAGAGATTAATAAGCCCGATCTGAGTTCAGGGAGTTAAAAGTATAAAACTTGCCTGGCGACTCTGTGAATTCACTATATACAAAAATGGAGTTTTCCATGTTTTGTCAGGCCGTAATGTAGAGTCTGTGATAAAGCGCTAAATGTTTTTGGTATACCATAGTTTGTTGTTTGTTGGTCAAAGAAGCCCCCCCTTTCTTCTGAAAAAGCTGAGAGCTCCAGCCGGGGTGTGTCTGTATTTGTCTGTGAAAGTATCTCCCCCCCTTCTCCTGATTCTGCTCTAATTGTCGAGCAGCAGCTCGGAGTGTGTCTGCTTGTTCTTTCGTCTAATTCCTGAAAGAAGGACTGCTGAATGTTTAGTGAGTTTAAAAATAAGGAGTGGAAGATCAAAGAGTGATCTGAAGTTGGAGTGAATACATTGGAATAATAGATCAATGTGTGATTTGACGTAGTAGCTATATTGAAATAATAAGAAACAATAATTTGTTGCTTTTAGCATAGTCTTTGTAGGATACAGTTATGTCACATTGTGGTTTTTATGAGAAGTTTTGAGAACTGATTGTTACCATTGCATTGCATTGTGAATTTCATGGTATTTGTCATTGATTAAGAATTGTACTTAATTATATTTTAAGGGAAAATTATATTACATACAGTAACATTAAGGGAAAGTAAAAAGAGATTTACTGAGCATATGAAGTAGCTATATTAAAATAAAAAGATTTAGTATTTATTTTCACCTAGAATAAATATAGAGTACAACACATTTTGTATATATATATGATATATAGGTTAAAATAAGATTAACTAAATCAAAGGGTTACAAATCATTAAGGGGTTGCTATGGGCACTAATAGCAGCCGTCAGAAGGACCTTCAGGGTCCTGCCAAGTGTATGTATGACAAATATGGTAAATCAGCCATAACATTTTTGCCAAAATGGCATGGCAATTTGGGATTTCCTCAAAGTGGGAGTTTTCACCATGCCTCTTTGATATCACTGCGAAAAAGAATGTCGAAAAGATTTGAAGAAAAGATTAAAAAAGCTAAAGTAAGTGCCTGTAAAAAAGTTAATAAGAAATGGTCTAAACAGCTTGAGATTTTGAAACTTTGGGAAAAGGAAGCTGAAAATAGGAAGAGGGTTGAGCAAGTTTGTAAGAGCGTTAGAGTGTTTGTCTCATTGAGTACTGATGATGTAAGTGAAAAGATGATAAAAATGACTCCTCGTGGCCTGATTGAAGAGGTGACAGGCTCAACTTATTACACAATGCCATTTTGTAGGGTTGTTGCAGATTTTGAGCCAAAATGGTCTCAAGATGGCTCTTTTGAAAATTCTGACATAGCAATGTTGAAAGACCTCATTGATCAGCCTCGCCCGTTTGCCCCCCCTGATTGGGATTTGAGTACATGACAGAGTGCCTTGGGGTCTGGAGCGCCATGGGTCGAAAGGTCAGCCACACGAATCAGATGATTCATAGCCGACCAAAAACAACGATGATCAGTGTTCACAATGTTGACTTTGATCTGGACTGTCCAATACAGCCTCCACAACAAATTAGCAGAGATCAGCCTGCTGCACAGCAACCTCATCTGCTGATAGACTTAGGAGCTGAAGGAGGAGATAATGTAAACAAAGCTGAGACTGCTGTGAATAACCTTGGGGCTTTATCACCCCCACCATACAGGGGTCTGCTAGAACAAGCTATGAAGCAGCCTGCTTCTCCAAACACAGTAAAATCCCCTTTCCCTTTCTGGGCCAGTACTACTCCAAA
This sequence comes from Trematomus loennbergii, assembly GCA_012861695.1. NCBI lineage: Eukaryota > Metazoa > Chordata > Actinopteri > Perciformes > Nototheniidae > Trematomus > Trematomus loennbergii. Next base: position 40,644 of record JAAOOA010002131.1, read on the forward strand.
CAATGGAAAGACAAGAAGAGGAACTGTTTATCAGTCAGCTGCACCACCACAGCCACAATTCTTATCTGTGCCTGAAGAACAGTCTGAAGTAAACAACTTGATGCTTGGACCAATGATAGAATGTCCAAACGGTACGGGAGGCGTACAGCATGTTTACAGGCCATGGAAAGTTGCAGAATTACAAGCCATTATTGAAAAACTTCCAGAACCAAAGAATAATGGGAAAGTATTTGCCAACGCTCTGGAAAAAATAGTGACACAGTGCAGACCTACTTCAGCTGAAATGGACCATGTCTGCTCAACTAAGATGGGTCTTGGTTGGGGCGAAGTCCGACCTGCTAATTGGGATGCAACTGCTGCATGGAGTACTGACAATACTTCCACCTATCAGACTCAGCTTGCAGCTTTACGCCAGTCACTAGAAATGAAATACAAGCCAATGATAAATATGACAACTGTGAACACATGTACACAAAAATCAGGGGAAATGTTTGATGATTATTTCTCAAGAAAGATTAAAGTGTTCAATGCACACAGTGGAAATGAACAACCATCCACTACTGTTGATGATTCAGTATGGGAAAGACAATTGGTCCAGACTTTGGTGGATGGATTATTACCAGAAATAAGAGCTCTTTTTGTAAGGCATTGCGTTGCATGGCAGAGTGCTAGGTTGACTGATGTAAAGAAATACTGCTCACATGCTGAAACTATTGTTCAGGATGATAATAATCACAATGAAAAGAAGACCAAAGTGAACATTGAGAAACTTCAGATGGTTCAACTTGCTTATTATTCAACAGCAGAAACAGAGGAAGAGGAAGAGGTGAAGGCAGAGGAAGAGGTGAAAATAGAGGGAGGGGACAAGAAAGGAAACCTTTCTTTGGAGACAGAGATACCTGTCGCAGGTGTCATAAAAAGGCCATTGGGCCCAGGATTGCACTGAAATACTACCACAGGAATGGGATAATTATCAAGGAAAATCATACCCACCAACTGGAGATGTGTCAGTAAATAGACCATTTGCCAACAAGAACCGCCCATTTCAAAGATCATGACTTCCTGAGCAAGCCTCAGATTCTACTGCCATTCTACAGGAAGATAGTAAAAGTCCCCAAACAAATGTTTCTGAAATAACTAATCAGTTCTACCTTTCTCTTCGCTACAAATCTGAAGAACTTCCAATGTTCAAAATAACAATTCACGGCAAACCTACGAGATGTTGGCAGATACAGGAGCAACTGAATCTTCATTGAGATCAATAACAGAGGATTTTGAGATGACTAAGGACATAAAGACCTGTATTGGAGTTACAGGCACACCTATAAAATGTGGAGTGACTAAGCTATGTCCAGTTGAATGCAAAGATTTTGATGTTTCAAATATACGTCACCAATTCGTGATTGTGCCAGATTGTCCAGTAAATCTGGCAGGAAGACATCTGCTGTGTGCGCTAGGCCTGACTATTGTATTCTGCTGTGTGCTCTAGGTCTGACTATTGTATGCTACTGTGTGCGCTAGGCCTGACTATTGTATGCTACTGTGTGCGCTAGGCCTGACTATTGTATGCTACTGTGTGCGCTAGGCCTGACTATTGTATGCTACTGTGTGCGCTAGGCCTGACTATTGTATGCTACTGTGTGCGCTAGGCCTGACTATTGTATGCTACTGTGTGCGCTAGGCCTGACTATTGTATGCTACTGTGTGCGCTAGGCCTGACTATTGTATGCTACTGTGTGCGCTAGGCCTGACTATTGTATGCTACTGTGTGCGCTAGGCCTGACTATTGTATGCTACTGTGTGCGCTAGGCCTGACTATTGTATGCTACTGTGTGCTCTAGGTCTGACTATTGTATTCTACTGTGTGCGCTAGGTCTGACTATTGTATGCTACTGTGTGCTCTAGGTCTGACTATTGTATTCTACTGTGTGCGCTAGGTCTGACTATTGTATTCTACTGTGTGCGCTAGGCCTGACTATTGTATGCTACTGTGTGCGCTAGGTCTGACTATTGTATTCTACTGTGTGCGCTAGGCCTGACTATTGTATGCTACTGTGTGCTCTAGGCCTGACTATTGTATTCTACTGTGTGCTCTAGGTCTGACTATTGTATTCTACTGTGTGCTCTAGGCCTGACTATTGTATGCTACTGTGTGCTCTAGGTCTGACTATTGTATTCTACTGTGTGCTCTAGCCTGACTATTGTATGCTACTGTGTGCTCTAGGTCTGACTATTGTATTCTACTGTGTGCTCTAGGCCTGACTATTGTATGCTACTGTGTGCTCTAGGTCTGACTATTGTATGCTACTGTGTGCTCTAGGCCTGACTATTGTATGCTACTGTGTGCTCTAGGTCTGACTATTGTATTCTACTGTGTGCTCTAGGCCTGACTATTGTATGCTACTGTGTGCTCTAGGCCTGACTATTGTATGCTGCTGTGTGCGCTAGGCCTGACTATTGTATGCAATGACAATGGTTTAGAGTTGAGGAAATCTGAGGTTGTTGACGGGCTTTTTGATCTTATGGCATGCCACTCCCCAAGCACTCCTGAGTCTATTAAAAACCACCCGGCGTTGAACGGGGTCCCAGAACAGTTATGGTCTACTCATAAGTATGATGTGGGTCTAATTAAGGATGCAACACCAATGGTTGTGGTTCCTAAATCTGATTACCGACCTAATAAACGGCAGTACCCTCTGAGACCTGATGCAGAGGAAGGCATGGCTCCCATTATTGAGCAACTCCTAAAAGACGGAATAATTGTTCCAGCGCCAACATCTCCATGTAATACCCCACTTTTCCCAGTAAAAAAGGCTGATGGTGAAACTTGGCGACCTGTTCATGATTTGCGTGCTGTAAATGAAGCTGTATTTGCTCGAGCACCTGTTGTACCTAACCCAGCAACAATGTTGTCTTCAGGACCTGGTAATGCAGATTGGTTCACTGTGATAGATTTGGCTAATGCATTTTTCAGTGTTCCAGTTGATCCTGAATCTCAAAATTGGTTTGCATTTACATTCAAAAACAAAAAGTACAAGTGGACTCGATGTCCACAGGGCTATTCAGAACCGCAGACAGTATATTCAGCTTCCTTGCAAGAGAGTTTGGCTGGTTTTGTGTTTCCTAGGGACAGTACCTTAATTCAGTACATTGACGATTTGTTGGTATGCTCAACATCTGAGGAGAATTGTACTGTTGACACAAATGCTTTGTTACATTATTTGGCTTCACAGGGGCACAAAGCTTCCTTAGAAAACTCCAATTGGTGAAAAAAGAAGTGCACTATATAGGACATGAGATATCTCAAAACAGACGACAATTGGCAAAGACAGAATTAAAGCGGTATTGTCAATACCTAAACCACTGACAAAAAAGCAAGTGCTATCTTTTTTGGGATGCACAGGCTATTGTCGACAATGGATTTGTAATTACGCAAAGTTATCTCAACCATTGTCAGACATTGCGCATGCGACGACACTGACTGCAAACGACTCAGTGACTTGGACTTCTGACGCTACCGACTCGTTTGAAAAACTGAAGGAAGCGTTAGCTTCTGCTCCTGCCTTAGGCATACCTGACCTGTCTAAAGATGTTAGCTTAGCAGTGGATGAGAAGAATGGGTACTATAATGCTGTCCTGCTTCAGAAACATGGCGACAAACTTAAACCAGTTGCTTACTATTCACAGAGACTTTCAGCAGTTGTGAGAGGTCTTCCTACTTGTTCTAGAGCAGTTGTGAGAGGTCTTCCTACTTGTTCTAGAGCAGTTGAGAGAGGTCTTCCTACTTGTTCTAGAGCAGTGGTGAGAGGTCTTCCTACTTGTTCTAGAGCAGTTGAGAGAGGTCTTCCTACTTGTTCTAGAGCAGTGGCTGCAGCAGCATCGGCTGTCACAGCTTCTGCCTCCTTGGTAGCCTACAGACCTCTTACTGTTTTTTGTTCCACATGCTGTAGCTGCCATTCTTCTACAAGCCAAAATGGCCCATTTTACTCCTGCTTCTACTCTTCACTATTACAACATCTTGAACTTGCCACATGTCACCTTGAGAAGATGTGATGTGTTAAACCCAGCTACTCTCCTTCCCACGGAGGAAGATGGTGAACCTCATGACTGTTTGGCAGCAATTACTGAAGCTGTAACTCCGAGACAAGATCTTGCTACTATACCGCTCTCTAACTCTGATCTTATTTATTATGTTGATGGATCAGCTAGTAGGGTTGATGGTGTTGGAGCTGTTGGCTATGCAGTTGTAAGTGATCATGATGTAGTGGAGTCTGCGAGACTTCCTTCTCACCTATCTGCTCAGGCTGCTGAACTTTTTGCTTTAACACGAGCGTGTATTCTTTCAGAAGGAAAGTCATCACCATCTACACTGACAGCAGATATGCTTTTGGTGTTGTGCATGACTATGGGGTTTCCTTACATCACAGGCACACCTATACAGCATCACCTTCTTGTCAATAATCTTCTTGATGCCATTTTACTCCCATCTCAGGTGGCTGTATGTAAAGGTCAAGCCCATGTTCGGGTCACCGATGATTTTCTAAAGGAAATTATTTGCTGATTCTGCAGCAAAGTCTGCGCTGTTTCATGTGAGACTTATTCACTTCAGATGCCTCTTGACTCTGCTGAGTCACAGACAGTTTTCGATCCCCATATGTCTCTGAAAGACATTCAATCAATGGCTAGTGCTGCGGAAAAAACATCATGGAGGAAACAAGGTAAGTATGATTCAGAGGAGTATGGAAAGGTCCAAATGACAAACCTTGTTTGCCTAAACAACTTTTTCCCTACATGGCCAAGCTCTCTCATGGTTTAGATCATGTCTCCAAGACAGGTATGATTAAATTCATTGCACAGAGTTGGGACTCAATTGGTTTCAGCACTACAGCTGAAAACCTTTGCAGGAGATGTCTGGTGTGTGCTCAAAACAATGTGGGTAAGTCACAACACATAACACAAGCTGCATTTCCAGTGCCAAGTGGCCCTTTTCAACATCTAATGATGGATTTCATTGAGTTATCTCCGGCTAGAGGATATAAGTATTGTCTAGTTGTAGTAGATATGTTCTCTAAGTGGGTGGAAGCTTTTCCTTGTAAACATGCAGATGCAATATCAACTGCAAAACATTTACTTCAGGATTTCATTCCCAGGTGGGGAATCCCTACAAAATTATCATCAGACAATGGCCCTCATTTTGTAAACAACACAATATCATTTTTGGCAGAGAAGACAGGCATTGATTTAAAACGCCATTGTGCTTATCATCCAGAGAGTGGGGGTGCTGTTGAAAGAGCTAATGGGGTGTTAAAGAACAAACTGACAAAGATGATAGCTGAGACACAAATGGATTGGGTTTCCTGTCTTCCCCTGGTGTTAATGTATATGAGGGGAAGATACCACTCTACCATAGGTTTATCTCCACATGAGGTTTTGACAGGTAGAACTATGCCTATGGGTCAAGATCTGTACAAAGGTAGGAGTACTGATCAGATACTTGTGGATGAGGCCATAGTGGCCTACTGTAGGAAGCTAACCCAGATTTTGAGTTCTATCTCCATTCAGGTCAAAGCAGCTCTTCCTACACCCTTGGAAGACGGAAAGATAAATCACCCCTACCATCCAGCTGACTGGATTCTGGTGAAGGACTTGAGGAGACGTCACTGGCATTCTCCACGCTGGAGAGGCCCCTTTCAGGTTCTGCTTACTACACCGACTGCGGTAAAAGTGAAGGAGAGAACCACTTGGGTACACGCGTCCCATTGCAAGAAAGCACCGATACCTTGAGACAGGGATGGCTGACCATAGATTCGCCATGATGACCATGCTAGTATGGATGCTAGCACTTACTTGGGGTATGTCAAATTCCAGTATTGCCCGGGAGCAATTGCCAGCAGACCCTAAGGGGTCAGGACTGAAAAGACATAACTCACTGACAAAACTTTCAGAAAGAACTAAGAGAGCTGTGTTGATTGAGCCAATCATCAACCGTGAAGACATGGAAGAAGAAATTGAGGACTACCTGCTACCCATAGGTTCGAAAGTCAATGTTTGGTATGAGATGATGTCTTATATGGTAAAACACACCTTTCCAGGACAAAATGGTATGACAGCAGTGGTCATGCCACCTTGTAATAGCATGGGTACTTGTATGAGTCCTGTAGCAAGGCCTCTCAGAAGAAATGAATTGTTTCCTGTTCTTTGCAAATATGAGGAACGTGTTGCATCACAGCACGTAGGAAAACCCCTTGACGCTGGATGTGGTCCTAATAAATATGGTCCTCTTATCCGGCTTCACAGATTAACTGATCTTAAGGTTAAACCGGAGCCTGTTGGTCAAGTACATGTGACAGAGAAGCCATCCCATTGTATTTGCTATCAAGATGGAGTACCTCCATATCAAAGAGGTGTGCTTAAAATTGAAACTGTATTCATGGGAGTTGCTGATTGTACAGTATACGTAGGCCGTTATCCTAGTCAACATACATTTCAAGGAAAGGGACGTGTTATAAACATTGTTGACGATGAGGGACTGGGTTTAGGACATATGGCGACAAGTATTGTGGAGGATCTTGTTTTTATGTGTGGGGGGACAAATTATTATTATTATTTGCCTAGATATTGGTCAGGATGCTGTTATTATGCTCATTTAACACTGCCGGTTAATATAATTCATATGTCGGATACAGCGCTAAACATATCATCACCTGACACATTGGAATTGACTGATACTCATATCAGAACAAAGAGGTCACTCTCTGCGTTCTCGGCAGGTTCATTTGGTCATAAGGTTCCCTGGTATGAGAAAGTACTTAGTTTCTTCTACCCACAATTAGGAACACTCACCTTATCTCTCCATGTCGACAGTCTATCTTATACTATGTGGGGTTTTGCAAATGCAACTACAAAAGGTTTCTCTCATCAAGGACACTTTAAAGTCCCACAGGTTAACTTTGTTGAAACACCAATTAGCCTTAGACTATTTGTTGGCAAAAACAGGGGGATTGTGTGTAACTTTAAATTTGACTGATGGTTCTTGTATGACATTGATTCCTGATAATACAGATAATTTAACTGATGTTATTACAGCCTTGGACTATTTTAGATCTGCTCTAGGTAAAAAGTCTGGCTTACTCGATGCAGCAGACCAGGATTGGCTTGCTAGTATTTTTGGGTCTTGGGGAACGAGAATATTGCAGTTTGTACTTCCTGTGATTGTAACACTTCTGATGATTTGTTTATTTGCTGTTTGTTTTGTAAGTTGTATCAAGGCAATGATTAATAGATGTGTTACTACCTCTTTGACTGCTGTAGCTATTGAATCTGATGTACAAGTTCCTGCAATGTTTTATGAGGAATGTAAAGACATGGATGAAAATAACTGTTTTCAGGATTTACAAGACTACCTGGATGATAAGCTTATCTGATCTCAGCGCCATGTAAACCAATATAGGAAGTGATAACATTTATGATTAGGTTAGTTTAGGATTTCATTATATTTGAATCAATATAACATTGTGTTGTGGGTTTTTCCTTGTTACAATAAGTAATAAGAAGTGTGTTGAAACATGTTATCACTAATATACGTGTGTTTTTATGTATTCATGGGTGTTACATTTGAATGGACAAAGTACATTTTTTTCCTCTTAATTATAGAGAGGTTTTTTATATATATTCCTAAAACGATGTCCCATTTTAAGTAAAAGTAGATTAGCGCAAATGGTCTTTTCTTCCACTTTTATGTATAATCAAAAGGGTGGTTTTTTGGCTATTTGTGAGTAGGTAAGGTACAACCTGTGATTTCTGCCTTGAGTAAAATGATTAACCATTGATAAGTATTTTTCAGAAAGTCATTTTGGGCTTTCAAGGGCGGAACTCAGTAGGTTATCTGTAAGAGTTTTTTTGTATGATCTGGAAACTTAAATTAATAAAAGGAGGGAATGTTATGTCAAGTCTTGGACCTTCTCAATATAACTATGATTTAATTACAGTTTCCAGATATTGGAAGAGGCCTATGAGTCTCTTTGCTAATTATCAATGGTCTTTGCAATTAACAGCAGATGTACCCATGTTAAGTAAATTGGCAAAGGTCAGAGGAACTCCAAGAGAGGTCTTCCTCAGATATAATAAGTCTTGTTAGTTAGTGGTTCATATCCAGCATGCATTAGCTAAGAAACGATAAGGATGTTGGTGTGTTAGTTAATGTAAAGAAATGTATGTGCGCTCATGTGCAGACGATATATATAGTTTGTTAATTGGATAATTCATATCCTGCAAGGCTCCTAAAGACTTCATGAGATAATGACCTTTTGACATCTGGAACTTACATCTTGCTCTGATGTTGGTGCGTCCAAGTTTAGGAGACCTGACAATGTGTGTGCGTTAAACATGATTAGGGAACATGTTCGTGTGTCATTTAGGAAACCTATAAGTGTTGTGTTTCTGAATATTCGAAGAAGGCATTGCTGTAGGACTGCTTGAGAGCAGAGGTAATGTTTTCCTCATTATTATTGATTGTTGTACAACGAAATAATAATTGATCAACTATACCTGTGTTTGTGTTTTATTGATTCCTCTCTGTTTCATTCTTTCATGTTGTGTGAGTACTTGGATCGCCACAACAATACACCTGTACTGATACACCTGATACACCTGATACACCTGTAGTGATACACCTGTACTGATACACCTGTAGTAATACACCTGTAGGTATAATACACCTGTACAGATTACACCTGATACACCTGCATACACCTGTAGTAATACACCTGTAGTGATACACCTGTAGTAATACACCTGTACAGATACACCTGTAGTAATACACCTGTAGTGATACACCTGTACAGATACACCTGTAGTAATAACCTGTAGTAATACCCTGTAGTAATACACCTGTACTGATACACCTGTAGTAATACACCTGTAGGATACACCTGTAGATACACCTGTAGTAATACACCTGTAGTGATACACCTGTAGTAATACACCTGTAGATACACCTGTAGTAATACACCTGTAGTGATACACCTGTAGTAATACACCTGTAGATACACTGTAGTAATACACCTGTAGTGATACACCTGTACTGATACACCTGTAGTGATACACCTGTACAGATACACCTGTAGTAATACACCTGTAGTGATACACCTGTAGTAATACACCTGTACAGATACACCTGTAGTAATACACCTGTAGTGATACACCTGTACTGATACACCTGTAGTGATACACCTGTACAGATACACCTGTAGTAATACACCTGTAGTGATACACCTGTAGTAATACACCTGTACAGATACACCTGTAGTAATACACCTGTAGTGATACACCTGTACTGACACACATGTGGCTTTGCTAAATGCTAGGTCGATAGCAAACAAACGTTCCTGCTAAACGACTTCTTCTGAATTTGATGTTCCTGACGGAGACCTGGGCTCACGCTGGCGAGTATACAACGTTCTCTGAACTTCTTCCTCCTGACTGTACATTCTTCAGCTCCCCCCGTGCCACTGGCCATGGTGGGGCATAGCATCAGTGTTTAGAGCTAGCCTCCATGGGGGGCATAGCATCAGTGTTTAGAGCTAGCCTCCATGGTGGGGGCATAGCATCAGTGTTTAGAGCTAACCTCCATGGTGGGGGCATAGCATCAGTGTTTAGAGCTAACCTCCATGGTGGGGGCATAGCATCAGTGTTTAGAGCTAGCCTCCATGGTGGGGGCATAGCATCAGTGTTTAGAGCTAACCTCCATGGTGGGGGCATAGCATCAGTGTTTAGAGCTAGCCTCCATGGTGGGGGCATAGCATCAGTGTTTAGAGCTAGCCTCCATGGTGGGGGCATAGCATCAGTGTTTAGAGCTAGCCTCCATGGTGGGGGCATAGCATCAGTGTTTAGAGCTAGCCTCCATGGTGGGGCATAGCATCAGTGTTTAGAGCTAGCCTCCATGGTGGGGGCATAGCATCAGTGTTTAGAGCTAGCCTCCATGGTGGGGGCATAGCATCAGTGTTTAGAGCTAGCCTCCATGGTGGGGGCATAGCATCAGTGTTTAGAGCTAACCTCCATGGTGGGGGCATAGCATCAGTGTTTAGAGCTAACCTCCATGGGGGGCATAGCATCAGTGTTTAGAGCTAGCCTCCATGGTGGGGGCATAGCATCAGTGTTTAGAGCTAACCTCCATGGTGGGGGCATAGCATCAGTGTTTAGAGCTAACCTCCATGGTGGGGGCATAGCATCAGTGTTTAGAGCTAGCCTCCATGGTGGGGGCATAGCATCAGTGTTTAGAGCTAGCCTCCATGGTGGGGGCATAGCATCAGTGTTTAGAGCTAGCCTCCATGGTGGGGGCATAGCATCAGTGTTTAGAGCTAACCTCCATGGTGGGGGCATAGCATCAGTGTTTAGAGCTAGCCTCCATGGTGGGGGCATAGCATCAGTGTTTAGAGCTAGCCTCCATGGTGGGGGCATAGCATCAGTGTTTAGAGAAGCCTCCATGGTGGGGGCATAGCATCAGTGTTTAGAGCTAACCTCCATGGTGGGGGCATAGCATCAGTGTTTAGAGCTAACCTCCATGGTGGGGGCATAGCATCAGTGTTTAGAGCTAGCCTCCATGGTGGGGGCATAGCATCAGTGTTTAGAGCTAGCCTCCATGGTGGGGGCATAGCATCAGTGTTTAGAGCTAGCCTCCATGGTGGGGGCATAGCATCAGTGTTTAGAGCTAGCCTCCATGGTGGGGGCATAGCATCAGTGTTTAGAGCTAGCCTCCATGGTGGGGGCATAGCATCAGTGTTTAGAGCTAGCCTCCAATGCCGATTGCTTCACCCTGTAACTAGCTATGCCAGCTTTGAGTTGCAGCTCTTTGAACTGAACCCGGCCTCGCCTATACTGCGCAGTCGTGTATCGTCCGCCAAAGTGTAATAAGGATTTCATAAATGACTTTTCTGGCTTTCTGTCCGCGATCATGGTGAAATATGATCGTGTTTTGATCTCCGGAGACTTCAATGTCCATGTGTGTTGCGAGTCCAAACCTCTGGTTAGGGACTTTTTAAATCTCCTTGATTCCTTTGGTCTCGTTCAGTCCGTGGCCCAACACACGGAAAAGGACACACTTTGGACTTAGTATTATCGTTTGGACTGTCTGTCTCTGTGGATGAAATCTGTGCAGCAACGCGTATCTCAGACCATTTACCGGTTCTGTTTATAACCTCCGTCCCTTCCGCAGGAGTCGAATCACGTGCCCCTGCGCGCCGTCTGCGTTCGATTAACCCCTTGACTGCCTCACAGTTCTCTGATGCTTTTAATGCTTCTCCGATCTGTAAATTAGACGTGAACTGTGTTTTTAGTGCTGATGTGCTTATCTCCATGTTTGATTCGACATGCACACTAATACTGGATTCTGTTGCTCCTTTTACGCTTAGACGCACCAAAGCTCTCTCAGAGCCGTGGCTCAATGACTGTACTCGTGCTCTCAGACGCGCTTGCAGGCGTGCAGAGAGAAAATGGAAAAAGGATAAACTCCATGTCTCCCTAGAAATCCTTGGTGCTTGCCTCTCTGACCAGACGGCAGTCAAAGCAGCCCAGAGCACATTTCTCTGTTCATCTCCAAAAACAGCCATAAACCTCAAGTTCTCTTTAATGTCCTCAACTCTTTAATCCCTGTGATGTTTCTTCTATTGTCCCATCGACTTCTCTCTGTGATAAGTTTCTTACATTGTTTATTGAAAAGGTATCTGCTCTTAGGCTAGCCCACACTAGTGCTACCCCAGATCCTGCTCCCTCTCTGTGCCCCGCTGTCCTCGACCACTTTGAGCCTGTATCCCTCTCTGTGCCCTGCTGTCCTCGACCACTCTGAGCCTGTATCCCTCTCTGAGCCCTGCTGTCCTCGACCACTTTGAGCCTCTATCCCTCTCTGTGCCCTGCTGTCCTCGACCACTTTGAGCCTCTATCCCTCTCTGTGCCCTCCTGTCCTCGACCACTTTGAGGCTGTATCCCTCTCTGTGCCCTGCTGTCCTCGACCACTTTGAGCCTGTATCCCTCTCTGTGCCCTGCTGTCCTCGACCACTTTGAGCCTGTATCCCTCTCTGTGCCCTGCTGTCCTCGACCACTTTGAGCCTGTATCCCTCTCTGTGCCCTGCTGTCCTCGACCACTTTGAGCCTGTATCCCTCTCTGTGCCCTGCTGTCCTCGACCACTTTGAGCCTCTATCCCTCTCTGTGCCCTGCTGTCCTCGACCACTTTGAGCCTCTATCCCTCTCTGTGCCCTCCTGTCCTCGACCACTTTGAGGCTGTATCCCTCTCTGTGCCCTGCTGTCCTCGACCACTTTGAGCCTGTATCCCTCTCTGTGCCCTGCTGTCCTCGACCACTTTGAGCCTGTATCCCTCTCTGTGCCCTGCTGTCCTCGACCACTTTGAGCCTGTATCCCTCTCTGTGCCCTGCTGTCCTCGACCACTTTGAGCCTCTATCCCTCTCTGTGCCCTGCTGTCCTCGACCACTTTGAGCCTGTATCCCTCTCTGTGCCCTGCTGTCCTCGACCACTTTGAGCCTCTATCCCTCTCTGTGCCCTCCTGTCCTCGACCACTTTGAGCCTGTATCCCTCTCTGTGCCCTGCTGTCCTCGACCACTTTGAGCTGTATCCCTCTCTGTGCCCTGCTGTCCTCGACCACTTTGAGCCTGTATCCCTCTCTTCTCTCTCGGATGTAGTCAAGCACCTGCGGCCGACAAACTGCACCTCAGACAGCATTCCCTCTCGCCTTCTCAGAGATGTTTTTGATCAGTTGGAGCAAGTATTTTATTACTTTTAAACACCTCTCTTAGCTCAGGATGTGTCCCAGCTGCCTTCAAACATGCCGTGGTTAAGCCACTCCTTAAAAAGAAAAATCTCGACCCCTCCATTCTCGCAAATTTTAGGCCCATCTCCCAGCTACCTTTTTTATCAAAAGCCCTGGAGCGAGTAGTCTACGCCCAGCTGCAGTCTTTTTTAACCACGCATGGAATCCATGAAAAGTTTCAGTCTGGCTTCAAACCCATGCACAGCACTGAAACAGCCCTTTAAGAGTTTTTAATGATCTGCTCCTAGCCGCCGACTCAGGTAGCCCAGCTGTCTTGGTGCTGTTAGACCTGACAGCTGCCTTTGACACTGTGGACCATAGCATCCTGCTGTCACGGCTTGAACAGTCCGCTGGCATCACAGGCTCTGCCCTTGCATGGTTCAGGTCCTACCTGACAGACCGTAGCTTCTCAGTACAGCTAGGTGCCTTCTCCTCTGCCAAAGCCCCTCTTACCTGTGGGGTTCCCCAAGGCTCGATTCTGGGCCCCATCCTTTTTCTACTGTACATACTGCCCCTAGGTTCAATTCTCACAAAACATAACATTCCCTTCCACTGCTACGCCGACGATGTACAGATCTATCTGCCTCTCAAAGCAAATGTCACACACTCACTACAGCAGCTGATGGACTGCTTAGCAGAGATAAATCCTGGCTGAGCAAAAACTTCCTCAACCTCAACGAGAGCAAGACTGAGGTCATCTTTTTTGGACCCCAACCTCCAGCCTCTCCGGTTGATATTCTGGGCTCTCTCAAAAAACATCCTCCCCTCGGTCATGAACCTTGGAGTGACCTTCACCAGCACTTTTAAATTCGACAAGCAGGTCAGCAGCGTAGTCAAATCCTGCTTTTTTAAAATAAGACTATTGGCCAAAACCAAGTCGTATTTATCTTTTAAAGACTTAGAAAGGGTTATTAACGCCTTTGTAACCTCGAGACTGGACTATTGCAACGCTCTGTATGTGGGTATGGACCAGGCCTCAATCAAACGCTTACAGCTAGTCCAAAACGCAGCTGCACGTTTGCTGACTGGCCACAAAAAGCGTGACCACATCACCCCTATTCTGGCCTCACTGCACTGGCTTCCAGTTCGGTTCAGAATTGATTTTAAATCCTTTTATTTGTTTTTAAAGCACTAAATGGGCTGGCTCCGGCCTATATAGCTGAACTCCTCCAGCGCTACACCCCAGCCAGAGCTTTAAGGTCTGCTGACCAGCTGCTGCTGGTAGTGCCCAAGACCAGGCTCAAAACCAGAGGGCACCGAGCCTTCGCAGCAGCTGGCCCTAGGCTCTGGAACACTCTGCCCCTCCATGTGAGGTCGGCCCAGACCCTAGGGGTTTTTAAATCTAACTAAAAACACACTTCTTCTCTCTGGCCTTCTAGTAGAGCGGAGCACGACTCCTGACTTTTCCTGTGTTTTGTTTTATTTTGTTTTTAAGATATATCTGTTGTAATTTATTGTCGTTTATTGTGATTGTAGTAAGTGTTTTTATTACATGTACAGCACTTTGGCTCGACCAAAATCGCTTTTAAATGTGCTTTA
>JAAOOA010002132.1:0-68196 GCA_012861695.1 Trematomus loennbergii
GTTATACTTGTGTCTTTGGGTGACATTTTGTAGATCTAGGCACTGGTGTTAAGGTCAGCTTTTGGTGAGCTAAGAGATTCTGTTTCCCATTCAGCAAAAAAGAAGTGAAACTCTGCATTTATATCATTCTGCTCAGAACAAATCCAATCTAATTTGAACACTGATGAAAAGTAGATCATGCTAAATTGACTTACTGTTAGTTGCATTCATAATGGATGCAACTCCATGGGAATACATTGAAATCACAGCCAAATAATGTCACTTTAAATCCTGTATTGATCAACCCTTTCATGTTTTACACTCATCTAATACACAACTAACTTCACAATGATCTGAGGAATGGGGTGAAGTTCATTTTCTGTGTTTTTCTGACCCTCGTTGTGATTCTCGTCCTCTCAGGTTGGGCGTACGCCTTCGACAAGAAACACGCTGACCTGAACACACCATACGACTACAACTCCGTCATGCAGTACCACAAGTTACCAAGCATTCATCTTCATTTATATACGCATATATTGGATATAAGTCAAAGGAACAGTTCACCCAAAACAATGAATTGTAGACAGAACTGAGGCTGAATTGCAGTAAGGAGAGCCCAAGAAATAAAAGTGCAAAGGTATTTCTACGGACCCAAAACCGCAAAATATGTTTCAAAAATGTTTGTTTTTATTTGAAAAAAAAACCTTTGGACTACAGGTAGTGTAGGTGCCATAATGCTACTTAGACAAGTTCATTATTTGTATTATATTTGTTTACGTCATTTTATTTGTTTGTTGAGCACTTCCGGTAATTGTCACATGGGTGTGGTTTGTCTATTTAAGTCACTGTTTCATGTCGAGTGCGGATGACAGAGTGTGAGCTTGTGCTGTCATTTTTGTCCATATTATGATTTTGTTTTATTAAATATCCCAAAAACTATCTTGCTTCACTATGGACTTCTCTTCGAAAACGCATCACAGTTTATAGCCAAGTTTAGCCTCTCGGCGACTCAAACGCACTCGACATGAAACAGGTGACTTAAATAGACAAACCACACCATGTGACAATTACCGGAAGTGCTCAACAAACAAATAAAAGTGACGTAAACAAATAATAATACAAATAATGAACTTGGGGCTAAGTAGCATTATGGCACCTACAGGTAGCCTGGACAGGTGAGGAATATTAAGAATGTATATAATTTTTTGGGTAAGTTTGAATTTTGAGAAAGAAATACAAAGCTTTAAAAAAAAAATGTCAATTATGAGAAAAAGTGATATTTGAGAAAAAAGTCAAAATATGAGAAAAATTATCTATTTAGGAGAAAAGTGAAAATTATGAAAAAAAGTGAAATTCTGTGAAAAAATTGAAATTGTTGAAATTTTTTGAAAAAAGTCCAAATCTGCTAAAAAGTTTGAATTCTGAGAAAAAAGTTTGAATTCTGAGAAAATTTGAAATTGTTGTAATTCTGAGAAGAAAAAAAAAATTATGAAAAAAAGCTGAACACATTTTGAATAGTACAGCCCATCTCTTCTTGTATTATTTTTATAAAATAAAGCAGCTAAATTAAAGTGGACCTATCATGCTATATTTGAATAAATATATTGTAGGGCCATACCTTTATAAAACATGTCTGTGAAGTTTTTTTTTCAAAATACCAAACAGATCATGCATTTTAGCCATGCCTCATTTTGCTCTATTTGCTCTATTCCAGCCCTGTCTTCACAAGGGCGATTCTGTGGCAAATGAGCTGCAGCTGACCACGCCCCCCTGCAAAGGAGGGGGGCGAGGCACGAGCGTCATGTTACCATGCTGTTACCATGCTGTTACCATGCTGTTACCATGCCACGCAACCTCTCATTCCCCTGATAGGTGGAGAGTTGCCCATATAGGCGGAGCACCCCGTTTCTGACATCAGAGCAATTTCAAATCTGTATCAGTCTGTATCAGATCCGTTGCAGCCCCGTTTTTAGAGATTTGGGTATGGAGGAAAAGAGAGAGGTTGTGTTTTCCGACACTTGGTGAGTTCCCTGACACACCGGGGACACATTCATGTATAAAAGACGTACAAAAGTGCATTTTGCATGATAGGTCCCCTTTAAGTTATTACAGCAACAGAATGAATAAACAGTTGGCAAATAATAATGATAGATAATATTTAAATGCATAACATTCATAAGAGTGAAACCAGGATTAAAATAGGTCCCAAGCTCTCAAAATAAATGCAAAATATACAATTACCTACACTGCCTTATCGGCGCTTTTCTAATTTACACATTAAATGTCTTCATAATAATGAGATAGATCTGATTTGTTTTGGTGACAGAACCGACTCGTTTAGGAGCATTTGAGTCTCAATGGTTTCTAAATGTTTAATATATATACAAGCTAATAATAATGAAGCCTCTGTGCTCTTAATGTTACCAGGTATGCCTTCAGTGGGAACAATATGCCCACCATGGTGCCGATCCCCAACGCCAACGTAGAGTTCGGCACGGCCAATGAAATGAGCAGGAACGACATCAGCAGACTGAACACGCTGTACACATGTTGAAAGGTAAGAAAGCACACGCTGGGTTCCCTTCATTCATCTGTTTTCAGGGCAAAGGAAAGTGTGTTGTCGCCTTTAACGTGTTTCTTCTGTTCCAACAGGTGGTGAAGAAACCCTGAGGACATGGGGCCAATTTACACATCAAACCTGCTCTTTATAGCACAGTCTGAGAAAGTGTGTTGATAATAAATCTTCAAACATGTTCGATGAAGTGTATTTTGTAGTTTGTGCACTTGTTAACACTTTTGTACTTCAGAAAATGTTCCTGATTAGTGCGAATGCTGTGCCACAGCATTCCACTATAGTACTTCAATTTCTTTATTAGTGCGAATGCTGTTACAGCATTCCACTATAGTACTTCAAATCTTTATTCTTTCCGCTTATTATTAGTGCGAATGCTGTGCCACAGCATTCCACTATAGCACTTCAATTCTTTATTCTTCCCCTTAAACTTATTATTATTTCAACATACTTTGGCTCTCCATAACCTCAGCTTACTTTCAGCTACAGAAACCATTCAAATATCAACTATTCAGCCTGTTCAGGAATCGATGGGAAACCTTCAACTTTAAAAAAATATTTTATACTTTTAGAAATATTCAGCTTTTTAAACTCTTTTTTTAACATTGAAGTCAATGGGAGATGCCTTCAAATCCTCTTTTCCTACACTTTGCGCCAAATGCTTCTCCTTCCACATAATTTCAGCTAGACACTTCAATCCAACTTTCAAATGATCACAACACCTTCAGCTATAAAACTTGTTATTCAGATTCTTCATATCTTTTACACTTCTTGCGATATTTAACTTAGTTTGGAGCTTGGTAAAGAGGCTTTCTTCAGATTTTAACATTAGTGTGGATGGAGCAGCTCGTTAAATCTAGAGTGCTTTGATCTCAAACAGAGTGCAGCAGTGCTCCCCCAAAAATGTTTTAAACTTGCCATAATTCCCAAACCCTACATTCTTGAGACATAATTTTTCATGAGAAACGTAGGAAAACATCTCGTAGCTTGAAAATGACAAATAATTAAGCAAAAATAATTAAACAAATGCCTCTTGAGGGCATGAAGTGACAAAAACGTTCAACATGTCTCCATTAAAGCCCATTGTAATTTCAGGCAGATATTTCCTCACAGCAGCAGCCGCACACCTTTCTTAAACTGCCAAAAAAGCCACATTATTAACCCGAAAGTAAACAAAAATTACACTTCAGATACTCAACTTCCTTGACATGCTTCACGTTTTGAAATTTCACAGATATCTGTTATCGTTCTTCCACAAAACGTTCACATGTAAGAGGTTCATCTCTCATTCAGAACAATGAAGCCTTTGATCTATACATAGCTCGTTAGCTCAACTATAAACACCTGTGTTTGAACACGATGATGTCATCACTCCAACTGACAGTTTCTCTCTCTCTCTCTCTCTCTCTCTCTCTCTCTCTCTCTCTCTTCTCTCTCTCTCTCTCTCTCTCTCTCTCTCTCTCTCTCCAAAAAGTGCTCAAAATTCACATGTGTGCTAACAGTCCAGCCGTGAAGACATCTACGAGACAGTTTTGAGATTTCTTAAAATGCCGTTGCCATGGCAACACAATGCTCGCCATGAACCACGATGTCGCTGTAAGTCCAATGGACACGGTCCGATCGTCCCCCAATCTTCACTTGTATATCACGGTCCATGCCTCAACAGCTCTACGCCAAATCTGAGATCTCACCATATGCCGTTTCCATGGAAACGCATCCCTCACCATAAAAGACGATGTCGCTATAACTCCTATGAAAATGTTCAAAAAGTGCTCAAACTTCACATGTGTGCTAACAGTCCAGCCGTGAAGACATCTAAGGGACAGTTTTGAGATTTCTTCAAATGCCGTTGCCATGGCAACACAATGCTCACCATGAAACACGGTTTTCTCATAACTTCAGTGAAAATGCTCGAAATGGCCCAAAACTTCACAGGTTTGGTAACGATGCAGCCATCAACACATCTAAGCGTATTATGGGGTGTCATCAAATGCTGTTGCCATGGTGACAGATAATTCACCATCAAGTCAGTTCAAAAGTTTGTAGTTCAAATATTCTGCTGCTTTCCCAAGCCTTTTTACTTTCTTTTCTCATCTTAATACAAATTCATTCACTACTACTTACATCTGATATTTAACTCCTTCAGCCTATTTTCAGCTGCAGAAACCATTCAACTATTACATTATTCAGCTATTTCAGGACATCAAGGCTATACATGTTTGTTTAAACCTTTTCTTTTAAATATTAAGCTTTTTCTCCATTTTGTAGCTAAAAGCAGCTACCATTCAGCTAATAACATATTCAGCTTTTTCTGCATTTTCAGCCACAAATGTTCACAGTTTACAGCATTCGCACGCATTTTCTGCAGGAAATGCATTTTCTAGTTCTTCCCTTATTTCACCAATACTTTGGCTCTCCATAACGTCAGCTTACTTTCAGCTACAGAAACCATTCAAATATCAAACTATTCAGCCTGTTCAGGAATCGATGGGAAACCTTCAACTTTTTAAAAATATTTTATACTTTTTGAAATATTCAGCTTTTTAAACTCTTTTTTTTTACATTGAAGTCAATGGGAGATGCCTTCAAATCCTCTTTTCCTACACTTTGCACCAAATGCTTCTCCTTCCTGATAATTTCAGCTAGACACTTCATTCTAACTTTCAAATGATCAATACTTTCAGCTATAAAAACTTGTTATTCAGATTCTTCATATCTTTTAAACTTTTTGAGATTTGACTTAGTTTGGAGCTTGGTAGAGAGGCCTTTTTCAGATTTTAACATTAGTGTGGATGGAGCAGCTCGTTAAGTCTAGAGTGCTTTGATCTCAAAACAGAGTGGAAGAGTGCTTGAAATTCTCCTAAAAAAAATGTTTTAAACCTGCCATAATTCCCAAACCCTACACTCCTCAGACATAATTTTTCATGAGAAACGTAGGAAAACATCTCGTAGCTTGAAAAATGACAAATAATTATGCAAAAATAATTAAACAAAATGCCTCTTGAGGGCATGAAGTGACAAAAACGTTCAACATGTCTCCATTAAAGCCCATTGTAATTTCAGGCAGATATTTCCTCACAGCAGCAGCAGCCCACACCTTTCTTAAACTGCCAAAAAAGCCACATTATTAACCCGAAAGTAAACAAAAATTACACTTCAGATACTCAACTTCCTTGACATGCTTCACGTTTTGAAATTTCACAGATATCTGTTATCGTTCTTCCACAAAACGTTCACATGTAAGAGGTTCATCTCTCATTCAGAACAATGAAGCCTTTGATCTATACATAGCTCGTTAGCTCAACTATAAACACCTGTGTTTGAACACGATGATGTCATCACTCCAACTGACAGTTTCTCTCTCTCTCTCTCTCTCTCTCTCTCTCTCTCTCTCTCTCTCTCTCTCCAAAAAGTGCTCAAAATTCACATGTGTGCTAACAGTCCAGCCGTGAAGACATCTACGAGACAGTTTTGAGATTTCTTAAAATGCCGTTGCCATGGCAACACAATGCTCGCCATGAACCACGATGTCGCTGTAAGTCCAATGGACACGGTCCGATCGTCCCCCAATCTTCACTTGTATATCACCGGTCCATGCCTCAACAGCTCTACGCCAAATCTGAGATCTCACCATATGCCGTTTCCATGGAAACGCATCCTCACCATAAAAGACGATGTCGCTATAACTCCTATGAAAATGTTCAAAAAGTGCTCAAACTTCACATGTGTGCTAACAGTCCAGCCGTGAAGACATCTAAGGGACAGTTTTGAGATTTCTTCAAATGCCGTTGCCATGGCAACACAATGCTCACCATGAAACACGGTTTCTCATAACTTCAGTGAAAATGCTCGAAATGGCCCAAAACTTCACAGGTTTGGTAACGATGCAGCCATCAACACATCTAAGCGTATTATGGGGTGTCATCAAATGCCGTTGCCATGGCGACAGATAATTCACCATCAAGTTAGTTCAAAAGTTTGTAGTTCAATATTATGCTGCTTTCCCAAGCCTTTTTACTTTCTTTTCTCATCTTAATACAAATTCATTCACTACTACTTACATCTGATATTAACTCCTTCAGCCTATTTTCAGCTGCAGAAACCATTCAACTATTACATTATTCAGCTATTTCAGGACATCAAGGCTATACATGTTTTTTTAAACCTTTTCTTTTAAATATTAAGCTTTTTCTGCATTTTTGTAGCTAAAAGCAGCTACCATTCAGCTAATAACATATTCAGCTTTTTCTGCATTTTCAGCTAATTCAGCCACAAATGTTCACAGTTTACAGCATTCGCACGCATTTTCTGTAGGAAATGCATTTTCTAGTTTTTTTTTATTCTTCTACCTCAGTTTGAAGAAAGGTGTGAAGAAGAGGTGAAAGATGTGTAAAAGCTGCAGAATCTCTAATGTATAAACTCAAACTCGTATTACTTTTAGTGTCTGTTTCAAATGTCAGCATCAAAACAAACGTAACTTACCAAAAGCACAAAATGGTGCATAAAGGTATATATTATGTAATCGGAAAAGCATCAATCATTTGTTGATCTTGTACTGTATTTAAGTATTTTTTTAAGTAACTGAAGCTGCCAAATAATCGTTTTCGAGTCAAAAGTATATATAATATTTGGAGTTGTACAGAAGATGATTAGTGCCACGACTGAAAAGAAAAAGTGAGATCTGACCAAAAGTTATTTATTTTTTGTCAGAATACATTTTTAAAAGGAATTTTCTCAGAATTCTGACTTTTAAGAAATACACTTTTGGTCAAATCTCAATTTTCTTTTTTTTAAACATGTGGCCCTAATCTACGGATCTAGAGGATTAGTGTTGAAAGAGTATTAGAGACACATGATTAGGGGCCACATGTAAAATAGTTTGTGAGATCTGATGATAAGTGACATTTCTTCTCAGGGGGTTCTATCCAATGCAGAAATGGAGATGGCTATCCATGCCTTTACATTACATGTTACTTGTTAGACGCTTTTATCCAAAGCGACTTACATACTCAATACTGTGGACAATCCCCACAGGAGCAATTTGGGGTGAAGTGTCTCAGGGACACAACGACATGCTGACTGCAGTGGGTTTGAACCTGTGACCATCTGATCCCCATACCTGACTTCATACTGAGTGTTTGTGGCGTCAGCATCATTTCATTTATCTCTTAGTCTTGTCTCTGGAGCTCAAGGAGGACATTAACTCTAATCGAGGAAATAAAAGGTATTTTCTTAAAACCTCAATAATGTGAAGATGATTTTCCACATCTTTCTCGCTGACACTGTTAGTGGATATATGGCTGCATAATCCAAAGAAACTAACACAGTGTTTGAATGTTAAATGTTGATTTGAATATTAATAAACTGCTTTGAAATGAAGCGTTCACTCTGCAGGTCGCTGCTTAAAGACCCTCTGCTTGTAATGAATGAACAACGATGGCTTCGTACAGAAAGGACTCTGATAGTAGAGAATGAAAGTCAGGGGTAATAACACAGTGTACTTTATTTGAAAGACAAATTAATACATAAAAACATATTCAAGATAAGTAAATGAGGCGTGTGGCGCAGTGGCCTAATGCTCGGATCAGGGGGGTCACGGGTTCAAACCCCACTGCAGTCAGCATGTCGTTGTGTCCCTGAGACACTTCACCCCAAATTGCTCCTGTGGGGATTGTCCACAGTATTGAGTATGTAAGTTGCTTTGGATAAAAGCGTCTAACAAGTAACATGTAATGTCATGTAAATTAAAGTACCTCAGAATTTAACTTCAGTAAAGATGTTTGTCCACTAGGGGGCGACACTTCCTCACAGTTCACATGGAAACACCTGGTAGTAACACACCTTTACAGAGCTGCTTTAATGACACAGGTATTTAAGCATCGCCACTAAAAGAAAAACAATTGTTTTCCCTCAGAATGTAAATGGAAAATCAGAATTTACTTTAATGAGAAGTTTCAAATGTACACCTGAATCCAGAAATGCCAATAAGGAGTCACATTAGATTAGATTACTTTATTGTCATTACATAATGCAAGCAGAGTGTAACGAAATGAGGAGGGTCTAACCAGAGTGCAGACAGTCAGTTATATACACATCTACCAGCAGTCTGTATGAAATAAATGATACAATAAAGGAAAATAGATGTAAAATGTATAAATAAGAATACATACTATTTAAAACACAGTTTGCACAATCATCCTCAGTGTCATCTACACAGTGATCCTTCTTTAAAGATTGTTATGCAGTGTAAATAAACACAACTAAAGCACAAACAAAAGAAACAAGGTATTATTTATTTATATTTTAACCCTTGTGTTGTGTTCGAAAGCTGTTACCGTTCATGGTGTTCGCGGGTCAGTTTTGACCCATGATTTATCTCAGTCCAAAACACACACAAAAAATGGCTATCATCCAATATTGTTTTAACTACATCATAACTAACTTATTATGCATTCATAACCGTACAGTCCTGTTGTGATTTAATGTTATGGCCCCAAAACACATTACACCACATATTGCACACGTGCATGTGTGAGTTCAGGTTCAAGTGTTAGTGTACATATTCTTTGAGAAAGGTCGAGTTCCCGTGGGAATCATTGTTTCATATATATACATTATACATATATATTACGTATATATTTTACTTTGTATTTACTACACTTTACTAATGAGCAGGTTTTCTCTCAGGAGCCGTCTGTCTCTGAGCTCCTGTGGAGGGCCAACAAGGATGTGGGTGAGTCAACATGCACATTTATGTATTTATATATTCAGAGGTAGAGTGAACATTAATAGACATTTCTAAATGTGCCAAAAACCCTGGACACATATTACAGTCACCCTGAGAAAGAACATAAATAATGACTATAATTATTTGTAGAGACATAATGAGGCAAGGCAAGTTTATTTATATAGCATCTTTCAACACAAGGCAATTCAAAGTGCTTTACAAAAATGAAAGACATTAAGAAAAAGTGCAGCAGAAACAACCTGATACACTCTTCCAGTATAATTCAATGAACACACATTGAAATATAACCTTTGACCTCATTCACACAGTACAACTGAAGTATTTAGACAATTGTGTGTGTTGGGACGTACTATGAGATTGCACATTTGTTCACTGTCTCATAGCATATTTTAGTTTACTCAGTGCAGACAGGTTGTATTGAATCTTGCAGACACTGCCCTTATTTTAACCTCTTACTCCTTGAGCCAACTCCCTGTTAGAGAACGTGCTATTCAAGCATTGTGTCGCTAACAGGTGAAGGTATGTCACCATTGGTTGACAGTTTTGAAAGGTTGGGCTATTTTGATTCCTTACTATGTTATCATTAAATAATGCCAGATTAAATTAGAATCTAATACAAAAAGTGGTCATATGAATTAGTTACTATTTTTTAACTTAATTACCTGTGTACTGCAAAATGTAAATTCACAATACAAGGCCTTTTTATTTTTTCTCAAATGAGTTTCACTCCCATCTGTACTCTGAGTGGTTTGTTCATATATCATCAATAGCCAGATTTATAGACTGATTATTGATGATTGCGTTAAGGATTATAACATCTGTTTCCCTAAAAAACATGTGGAGAATAGATTTTTCTTAAAGGCTGCTGACAGTTTTTCTGGATTTATGTAGTGGTACAAACCCATATCAAAACTCCCCTCTGTAAAAACCTTTGACTCTAATAAGTCGACAATAAAACAAGAATGTGATCCTGGTTTTAACCAGTGTACACATTTCTGTGCTGTTTCTGTATGCGTTAGTATATTTAAAGATAACATTTCAGAAAACGTGTACTGTAATAAAAAACAAAGTCATGATGTGAGTGAAACATTTTTAATTGTAATATTATTCACCATCCACCTCTTTAAAAATAATGACATTTCAAATGATAAGCTCCATCTTATAAACAGGGCATTAATAAAATAGACTTTACAAGCATATTTCATGCAATTTTGATATTTAAAAAACCCTTTATTTATCTCCCAGTCAGACGGGACGTTTGCAGTGAGTTAGTCTCACCTGTACAGGCAGTGCTGGAGTGTGTTCAAGGTGAAGAATGAGATCATAATCATTAGAAGCAGTCCAACCAGTCAGACCGCTCTCACTGACACAGGCTGCAGCCATCAGACACTTAGATTAGCTTAGTTTAGCATATATACTAGGAAAAGGGGGAAATAGTGAGTGACAAAATACACATTTAAGTGTACTTAATATATCTCTGTACGAAAACTGAAATGTAAAAACAATTTGGCAACTTGTTTTGGTCCCAGTCAAGAAATAGCCCGACCCATAATCCCCTGTTAAACGTCTTATTGATGTTTTTACTCCTCTGATTTGGTATGGATTAAACAAACTGGATTCAGAGCTGCTGATAGGTGGATTTTGTTACCTTTGGACAGGCTGGCTTTGTCTTCCCCTGTTTCCAGTCTTTATGCTAAGCTAAGCTAACCAGTTGATGGCCTTATTTCTAACAAACATATACAGCAATCTTAATATCTATGATCAGCTGATCCAAGAGGGTTTTAAATAGTTTATAAAGCTTCAGAAGAACCAAATCTATCAGACAAATGTAGTTAAGTAGAAATGGAAATAGTTAAGTACATTTTTTTAAGATACTTTCCCTAATTGAGAACTAGTGAAAACTGTACTTCAGTAAGTACATTTAAAAAAACACAAAAATAACATTCTTTGTTCCTTTTTTTTTAATCCATTGAGGCTTTGTTCAAACTTTACAAGCAGTGTGCAGAGAGGTGGACGAAATACAATTAACATAACACAACAGACAGCTGAGATGTAACATTTAATTTCCCTGGTTTGTGAAACCACTGCAGCCTAATGTTTAATGATCAGGTATTGTTGATTCTCCAAGTAACTGTAAATACATTTTGTACCAATATACTATAATTCAATAATCAATCCTGAACTTCCCCTTTAAAACACACCAGAGACCCATCATTTTCCCCTCAATTGAAAATTATAAAAAATATATATATACAGTATTTTACTAATGAAAAAGGAGTGCATTACTTCCACTAGTAATGTGTGCAAGTATGAAACACTTTTTGAACACACAATTCTGAGACAATAAATACTTTTCTTGTCCCCCTGACATATAAAGAAGTGGCAAAAGTTTATTTCTGAGTAAATAGTTTTCTGATCACTTCAAGTCATGACGGCAGGAAGTGCAATCCGTAGAATAAACTAGAGTACATTAGAACATACTCATCAGTATTTTATGTGTTTTTATGCGTCTCATCAAGGTGAACCATATGTGATCAGATTCTGAAACATTAACAATGTGTACAATGTACTTCCCCAGTTGAATACATTTATTACATTTAGTGAGAGTGAATCTTTCTGTAGAAAATCAAATGGTTGTTCTACTCAGTGTGATTGACAGGAGAGATGATCAGAGGGCAGAGTTTTTACCACCATCATTAAGACGGGACTAAAGATGGGTAGAGTTTCTCTTTGAAGCAGCAGCCAGTGAAGGAGTAGATCAGAGCTGCAGCATCAACATCATAAAAGGAGACCAGACCCTCCTCATAATCCACAAACACCCCCACCTTCTCAGGCTGAGACTTCAGAGAGAGACGGACTGCAGGACAGCACGAGCTTGTACTCATTTTCATTCCTCAACCTATCATCCAGTAACCATTCTGAGGAGACGCTGTGATCTTTCCCTTCCTGTTGATCGACTCTCTGACCACTCCTAATCCACTCAGTCTTCCTTTAACCTGAACCTCGTAATAAAATCTTCCTGAAGAGAAACTCTGCTTTGCTAAACACAGACACTTATCAAATCTCTCTGGATTGTCTGGGAGATTTTTCACATCACCATGTTTAACTTGTTTTCCATCATCAGACAGGATGAGATGGGATGTGCTGTATCAGGATCAAGAGTCACCTCCACCTCATACTGCTGGACCCTCTTCAGCTCCACCTCAAGCAGCTTCTTCATCTGTTTACTGAGCGTCTCCTCCAGCTGAGTCACAGCTCTCCTCACAGTCCCCTCATATGAAGGTGGACGGACCCTGACTTCTGTCCAGTTCTTGGTGGGTGGAGCAGCGTTCAGGGACGTGAAGCTTTGGAGGAGGTGGAGCTGGTCTTCAGAGCGTGACAGCTGCTCCACCTCAGAGCTTCTCTTCTTCAGCTCAGAGATTTCCTGTTCCAGCTCTTTGATGAAGCCTTCAGCCTGTTCCTCTGTCTCTCTCTGCTTCTCTTTGATGGTGTCGATGAGCTCGGCCTGGCTTCTCTCAACAGACTCCTTCAGAGCGGTGAAGACCTGAACACCATCTGCTATCTCTCTGTCTGCTCCTTCCTTACTGAGCTCCACTGAGCGATTCATCTCCTGAATCTTCAGTCGTCTCTTCTGGATCATCTGCTGAATTTCAGCCTCTGTCTTCCCCAGCTCAGCCTTCTTTCCTTCATATCCTTCTTTCAGAGGAACAACATCATGTGTCTTGTGGTCTAAAACAGTGCAGAGCATGCAGACACACACCTGGTCGGTCTTACAGAACAGCTCCAGCAGTTTATCGTGCTTCACACACATCCTGCTTTCCAGGTTCTCCTCAGGGTCGATCAGCTGATGTTTCTTCAGGCCTGCCTTGTCAGATGAGGCTCCAGGTGAGTCTCACAGTAGGACTCCAGACACACCAGGCAGGACTTCAGGGCCTTCAGTCTGGTTCCAGTGCAGACGTCACAGGGAACTTCTCCTGGTTTGACAACTTGTTGCTCTGAGCTGCTGCTGCTGGCTTTCTGTTGAGCTGACTGTCTGAACTGAGCAGCCATCTCAGAGATGAAAGTGTTGACCGCAGCTCAGGCTTTATGTTGAAAACTTTTTACAGTAGGACACTGACTCGGGACATTTCTATCCCAGTGTTCAGAGATGCAGGCTTTACAGAAGTTGTGTCCACATGGTGTGCTGACTGGATCAGTGAACACATCCAGACAGATGGAGCACAGAAACTGATCTTCAGTCAGCAGACAGCTGGCAGCAGACATGTCTCTCTGAGGACAAAACGTGTGAAAAAAACAAAAACTGTAATGTATATATGATTTAATCTCTTGTATCTGTT
The DNA here is from genome assembly GCA_012861695.1 of Trematomus loennbergii. Taxonomy (NCBI): domain Eukaryota; kingdom Metazoa; phylum Chordata; class Actinopteri; order Perciformes; family Nototheniidae; genus Trematomus; species Trematomus loennbergii. The sequence continues at coordinate 13,637 of JAAOOA010002132.1, forward strand.
TGCTATAAGTCAAATAGATGGTGATACTGAACTCTGCTGATGTATCATGATTATGTGGAGGGTGAAAGATTGCTCAAATTTGCAGTACACTGTTATTGTTAAATGTTAAACAAATCTCCGTTTGTTAATATTATAAATAAATCTGGAAAATCATAGCAGCATTCAGTTTAAACTCTAAGAAACACAATGTGTAAGCTCTAATACTGTTGGGGGATTTTGCCGTTGTTGAACAGAGGAGTGAAACCTCCTGCTGAGCATCACTGAAGTTAATACTAGTTGTTGTTGTCGTGTGCTGTGCTGAAGCGCAATCATCCTTGTACATTACTGTTTTATATACAGTACTGTATTCACTGTATTTATTATTATCTGTGTATTTATTCTTATTTATACATTTCCCATCTATTTACCTTTATTTTTGTATCATTTATTTTGTACATACTTCTGATAATTGTGTATATAACTGACTGTTTTGCACTCTGGTTAGACCCTCCTTAATTTTGTTACACTGTGCTTGCATTTTGTAATGACAATAGAGTGGCGAAGTCACGCCCATCTACTTCCGCCCCATGGGACCTTATTTCGGAAAAATAATGTATTGAAGTCAATGGAGAGAGAAAACGTATCTTTCGATCCCGTTTGAATTGTGCCATGAATTACACATATGATGTTTGTCAATCTTAAAAAATAATTTCCATGTCAAAAAAGTCACAGTTTGTCGTAAAACTGTTGAAATATAAGACTATGAAAAATACGTAACTAGAAAGACTACAAATCCCAGAGTCGCGTAAGTGATGTCACAATTGTTTTCCTCCACTAAGAGATAGCTAAGATCAGCGCCATATAGATATAATCTATCTATATGGTGCTGGCTAAGATAAGATAACTTTAACAAGATGCCTGTGTGCTTAGTACCAGGTTGTTATTATACCAGCAATGGGTCTTGCTCGTTCTTTCGCTTCCTGTCTGATGAAAGGACCAGGAGTGTCTGGATCAAGCTAGCTAGTAGCTAGCACGTTAGTTAGCATTACAGCCTTGTCATTTTATTAGCCTTAACATGAAGTAACATTAAGTAACCCAAAATGTTCAACAGTAAGAGTAGTAGTCATATTTCGTGAACCCTTTGAAGAGTACTGTCACCGGTGTGATCATTCTATAATACACAATTTAAGCCCGGGGGAGAAATGCTAACGCTAACGCTAGCATCGACGATCTTCTCTACTTCATGCTATCTGCACAAATGGTTGACATTAAACATTAAAACGACCAGGCAGTTCAGAGAGAATCAAAGGAAGGCAGGCAGGCAGCTTTGCATGACATTCTTCAGGACGTGTTTCATTGTGGTGATAGTGAGGGTAGTCAATCGTTTTGTTGACAAGACAGTAGTGACGGCCATCTTGGTGACGTGTGTTGTTCTGTGAGACCAGAGATGTAGTTCATTGAGCGTTTCACACAAACAAATGTGTTACTTCACAGTTTTACGACACATTTTTTTTTTTTTGACTTGCAAAATGATCTTTTAAATTGACAAACATCATATGTGTAATTCGTGGCACAATTCAAACGGGATCGAAAGATAATCTTTCTCTCTCCATTGACTTCAATACATAATTTTTCCGAAATAAGGTCCCATGGAGGTCCACCGGAAGGGGAGGGACTTCGCCACTCTCAGTAATCTGATCTAATCTAATCTAAATGTCACTACCCGATCTGCCACCCTGCCCTATCTGCAGTGCGCATGTGCGAGATGGTCCGCCATATTGCACAACTCCATACGGCAACCCAACTAGGACACTTGACACAGTGGCATTTGGCAAAGCACACAAAGAAAACTCCGAAAACCGAGAGAGATGAGTTATTGTTATTACAACGTGACATCACTATTATTTAACAACTCTTTTTATTGGGTTCTTTTATTTGGGGTTAAGTACATTGTCAGAATAAGTGAGAAATTGATTTAACTTCTGTTAGAAAGCTATATGCTATACATTTTGCAAACATTCACAGTAAATATTTATTCAGTATGATAGCTGTCTAACAGAAGTTAAATCCATTTCTCACTTATTCTGACAATGTACTTAACCCCAAATAAAAGAACCCAATAAAAAGAGTTGTTAAATAATAGTGAAGTCACGTTGTAATAACAATAACTCATCTCTCTCGGTTCTTTTTCTGCTTTGCCAAAAGCCACTGTGTCAAGTGTCCTATTAGAGTTGCCGTATGTAGTTGTCAAATATGGCGGACCATCTCGCACATGTGCACTGCAGATAGGGCAGGGCTGCAGATCGGGTAGTGACACTAAACACGTTGTTGAACAGAGGAGTGAAACCTCCTGCTGAGCATCACTGAAGTTAATACTAGTAAAAAACAGTAAACATTATCAGCTTCAAAAGGCAGACAGCAGTTACTACAGAAACAGGTTCAAAGCTCAAGGCTACTAACCACAGTGTGTACAAATTATATAAAATGAAATATCTAATTGTCATGCCTTTTTATAAGCAACACTTTTAACACAACACCAGATCCCCTGCTTTGGAGAGTCCAGAACAAATCTAATATTTAGATTCTACTTTGTTTAATAGAGTCATTTATAAAGATGTTTTCAAATACAGGAAATATGAAAATTAGCATAAGCTAATGCTAGCTTTGACTGTATGCTCTCTAACCTAACTTAACCAGAGTTTACATTGCAGTTGTAGTTTTGGCTGTTGCTAATGTAAATGTTGAGGTTTTTATCTTAACTGACACATTTATATAATATTCTTTATATGGTAAACTGATGTAATACAGTCAGATTCTGATTTTAATCCAGCTTTGACTAAATATTTAGTTAGTGATGTGTCTGTAGTGTACTCACCAGTGTTTGCAGAGTCCTGCTGTGTTGTTGAGAAGAAGCTGCTGGATTCAGTGAGTGTTTCTTCAGAGAAACAGAGACTTGTCTCGGCTGCTGCTCTGCTGTCGCTCAGACAAACTTCAACTTTCATTTCCGGGAAATTGAAACTCTCCTCTTACAGTGTGGTTCAACCTGTCAGTGGCAGTTTGCAAAGAGGAAGTGGAAGAAGAACTATTGAGGCTTGTTATTTAACTTTGTGACGATGCATTTTACAGCTGATCCAAGAGGCTTTTCAAATAGTGTATTGAGCATAAGTAGGAATATGTTCTCAATACATAAAGGACATCTCTTTACACATCTGGAGATGTATAGCTATATTTCACAACGCTGTGTTATAGTCCCTGTTTAAGAGCAGCTGGTGAGACACTTCCTGTTTGAAAATGGGTCTGTACTTAAGTGCCATTTTTTGCTACTTTGTACTTTTACTCCACTACATGAATTTAATCCCTTTAGTTACTTTACAGATCTGGATGAACGATGTGAAATATAATCAAGTGTTAAATCAGACTTTAGTTCCACCTGGAGTAAATTCACAAGCTACCCTGCAGTATACAAAGTCATTCAAACTAGCTGCACCTTTACCAGCTTTAATAACACTTTAATGATCAATCATTATATAAAACATATCCATTGTTCTGAAATGGACCAATGTTTTGGTACTTTAACTATATTTTGATGCTGATACTTTTCTACTTTTACTTGAGTAACATTTTGAATGCAGGACTTTTACTGTAACAGAGTATTCCTACACTCTGGTACTTCTACTCAGTTGTTAAGTCAATTAGTTTGTCATTCAGCACAGAAACAACCTGATACACTACTTCCAGTATAATTCAATGAACACACATTGAAATATAACCTTTGACCTCATTCACACAGTACAACTGAGGTATTCTTAGACAGATTGTGTGTGTTGGGACGTACTATGAGATTGCACATTTGTTCACTGTCTCATAGCATATTTTAGTTTACTCAGTGCAGACAGGTTGTATTGAATCTTGCAGACACTGCCCTTATTTTAACCTCTTATTCCTTGAGCCTTGATTAGAGAACGTGCTATTCAAGCATTGTGTCGCTAACAGGTGAAGGTATGTCACCATTGGTTGACAGTTTTGAAAGGTTGAGCTATTTTGATTCCTTACTATGTTATCATTAAATAATGCCAGATTAAATTAGAATCTAAGACAAAAAGTGGTCATATGAATTAGTTACTATTTTTTTACTTAATTACCTGTGTACTGCAAAATGTAAATTCACAATACAAGGCCTTTTTATTTTTTTATCAAAATGAGTTTCACTCCCATCTGTCTCTGAGTGGTTTGTTCATATATCATCAATAGCAGATTTATAGACTGATTATTGATGATTGCGTTAAGGATTATAACATCTGTTTCCCTAAAAAACATGTGGAGAATAGATTTTTCTTAAAGGCTGCTGACAGTTTTTCTGGATTTATGTCGTGGTACAAACCCATATCAAAACTCCCCTCTGTAAAAACCTTTGACTCTAATAAGTCGACAATAAAACAAGAATGTGATCCTGGTTTTAACCAGTGTACACATTTCTGTGCTGTTTCTGTATGCGTTAGTATATTCAAAGATAACATTTCAGAAAACGTGTACTGTAATAAAAACAAAGTCATGATGTGAGTGAAACATTTTTAATTGTAATTATTCACCATCCACCTCTTTAAAAATAATGACATTTCAAATGATAAGCTCCATCTTATAAACAGGGCATTAATAAAATAGACTTTACAAGCATATTTCATGCCATTTTGATATTTAAAAAACCCTTTATTTATCTCCCAGTCAGACGGGACGTTTGCAGTGAGTTAGTCTCACCTGTACAGGCAGTGCTGGAGTGTGTTCAAGGTGAAGAATGAGATCATAATCATTAGAAGCAGTCCAACCAGTCTGGACCAGGTGGATTTTGTTACCTTTGGACAGGCTGGCTTTGTCTTCCTCTGTTTCCAGTCTTTATGCTAAGCTAAGCTAACCAGCTGATGGCCTTATTTCTAACAAACATATACAGCAATCTTAATATCTATGATCAGCTGATCCAAGAGGGTTTTAAATAGTTTATAAAGCTTCAGAAGAACCAAATCTATCAGACAAATGTAGTTAAGTAGAAATGGAAATAGTTAAGTACATTCTTTTAAGCTACTTTCCCTAAATTGAGAACTTGTGAAAACTGTACTTCAGTACATTTTTTAAAACACAAAAATAACATTCTTTGTTCCTTTTTTTTTTAATCCATTGAGGTTTGTTCAAACTTTAAAAGCAGTGTGCAGAGAGGTGGACGAAATACAATTAACATAACACAACAGACAGCTGAGATGTAATATCTCCCACTTTAAAACACACCAGAGACCCATCATTTTCCCCTCAATTGAAAATTATAAAAAATATATATACAGTATTTTACTAATGAAAAAGGAGTGCATTACTTCCACTAGTAATGTCTGCAAGTATGAAACACTTTTTGAACACATTCTGAGACAATAAATACTTTTCTTGTCCCCCTGACATATAAAGAAGTGGTAAAAGTTTATTTCTGAGTAAATAGTTTTCTGATCACTTCAAGTCATGACGGCAGGAAGTGCAATCCGTAGAATAAACTAGAGTACATTAGAACATACTCATCAGTATTTTATGTGTTTTTATGCGTCTCATCAAGGTGAACCATATGTGATCAGATTCTGAAACATTAACAATGTGTACAATGTACTTCCCCAGTTGAATACATTTATTACATTTAGTGAGAGTGAATCTTTCTGTAGAAAATCAAATGGTTGTTCTACTCAGTGTGATTGACAGGAGAGATGATCAGAGGGCAGAGTTTTTACCACCATATTAAGACGGGACCAAAGATGGGTAGAGTTTCTCTTTGAAGCAGCAGCCAGTGAAGGAGTAGATCAGAGCTGCAGCATCAACATCATAAAAGGAGACCAGACCCTCCTCATAATCCACAAACACCCCCACCTTCTCAGGCTGAGACTTCAGAGAGAGACGGACTGAAGGAACAGCAAAGCTTCGTACTCATTTTCATTCCTCAACACTATCACCAGTAACCATTCTGAGGAGTCAGTGTGATCTGTCCCTTCCTGTTGATCGACTCTCTGGCCACTCCTAGATCCCACTCAGTCTTCCCTTTAACCTGAACCTCGTAATAAAATCTTCCTGAAGAGAAACTCTGCTTTGCTAAGACACAGGACACAAATCAAATCTCTCTGGATTGTTGGGAGATTCTTCTTCACATCACTGTTTAACTTGTTTTCCATCATCAGACAGGATGAGTAGGGATGTGCTGTATCAGGATCAAGAGTCACCTCCACCTCATACTGCTGGACCCTCTTCAGCTCCACCTCAAGCAGCTTCTTCATCTGTTTACTGAGCGTCTCCTCCAGCTGAGTCACAGCTCTCCTCACAGTCCCCTCATATGAAGGTGGACGGACCCTGACTTCTGTCCAGTTCTTGGTGGGTGGAGCAGCGTTCAGGGACGTGAAGCTTTGGAGGAGGTGGAGCTGGTCTTCAGAGCGTGACAGCTGCTCCACCTCAGAGCTTCTCTTCTTCAGCTCAGAGATTTCCTGTTCCAGCTCTTTGATGAAGCCTTCAGCCTGTTCCTCTGTCTCTCTCTGCTTCTCTTTGATGGTGTCGATGAGCTCGGCCTGGCTTCTCTCAACAGACTCCTTCAGAGCGGTGAAGACCTGAACACCATCTGCTATCTCTCTGTCTGCTCCTTCCTTACTGAGCTCCACTGAGCGATTCATCTCCTGAATCTTCAGTCGTCTCTTCTGGATCATCTGCTGAATTTCAGCCTCTGTCTTCCCCAGCTCAGCCTTCTTTCCTTCATATCCTTCTTTCAGAGGAACAACATCATGTGTCTTGTGGTCTGAAAGGTGCAGAGCATGCAGACACACACCTGGTCGGTCTTACAGAACAGCTCCAGCAGTTTATCGTGCTTCACACACATCCTGCTTTCCAGGTTCTCCTCAGGGTCGATCAGCTGATGTTTCTTCAGCCTGGCTTGTCAGGTGAGGCTCCAGGTGAGTCTCACAGTAGGAGGCCAGACACACCAGGCAGGACTTCAGGGCCTTCAGTCTGGTTCCAGTGCAGACGTCACAGGGAACTTCTCCTGGTTTGACAACTTGTTGCTCTGAGCTGCTGCTGCTGGCTTTCTGTTGAGCTGACTGTCTGAACTGAGCAGCCATCTCAGAGATGAAAGTGTTGACCCGCAGCTCAGGCTTTATGTTGAAAACCTCTTTACAGTTGGGACACTGACTCGGACATTTCTATCCCAGTGTTGAGAGATGCAGGCTTTACAGAAGTTGTGTCCACATGGTGTGCTGACTGGATCAGTGAACACATCCAGACAGATGGAGCACAGAAACTGATCTTCAGTCAGCAGACAGCTGGCAGCAGACATGTCTCTCTGAGGACAAAACGTGTGAAAAAAACAAAAACTGTAATGTATATATGATTTAATCTCTTGTATCTGTTTGCTATAAGTCAAATAGATGGTGATACTGAACTCTGCTGATGTATCATGATTATGCGGAGGGTGAAAGATTGCTCAAATTTGCAGTACACTGTTATTGTTAAATGTTAAAAAATCTCTCTGTTTGTTAATATTATAAATAAATCTGGAAAATCATAGCAGCATTCAGTTTAAACTCTAAGAAACACAATGTGTAAGCTCTAATACTGTTGGGGGATTTTGTTGTTGAACAGAGGAGTGAAACCTCCTGCTGAGCATCACTGAAGTTAATACTAGTAAAAAACAGTAAACGTTATCAGCTTCAAAAGGCAGACAGCAGTTACTACAGAAACAGGTTCAAAGCTCAAGGCTACTTACCACAGTGTGTACAAATTAGATAAATGAAATATCTAATTGTCATGCCTTTTTATAAGCAACACTTGTAACATAACACCAGATCCCTTGCTTTGGACAGTCCAGAACAAATCTAATATTTAGATTCTACTTTGTTTAATAGAGTCAATTATAAAGATGTTTTCAAATACAGGAAATATGAAAATAGCATAAGCTAATGCTAGCTTTGACTGTATGCTCTCTAACCTAACTTAACCAGAGTTTACATTGTAGTTGTATTGTTGGCTGTTGCTAATGTAAATGTTGAGGTTTTTATCTTAACTGACACATTTATATAATTTCTTTATATGGTAAACTGATGTAATACAGTCAGATTCTGATTTTAATCCAACTTTGACTAAATATTTAGTAGTGATGTGTCTGTAGTGTACTCACCAGTGTTTGCAGAGTCCTGCTGTGTTGTTGATAAAAAGCTGCTGGATTCAGTGAGTGTTTCTTCAGAGAAACAGAGACTTGTCTCGGCTGCTGCTCTGCTGTCGCTCAGACAAACTTCAGCTTTGATTTCCGGGAAATTGAAACTCTTCTCTTCAGTGTGGTCCACCTCTCAGTGGCTTTGCCAAGAGGGAGTGGAGAAGAACTATTGAGGCTTGTTATTTAACTTTGTGACGATGCATTTTACAGCTGATCCAAGAGGCTTTTCAAAAGTGTATTGAGCATAAGTAGGAATATTTTCTCAATACATAAGGACATCTCTTTACACATCTGGAGATTTATAGCTATATTTCACAACGCTGTGTTATGGTCCCTGTTTAAGAGCAGCTGGTGAAACACTTCCTCCTCCCTGAACAGACTGTTTGAAAATGGGTCTTGTAAGAAATATGAGGAGTAAAGGCTTGTGGAGTTATACAATAAACACACAACGTCTAAATCCTCTTATTAGATGCGATATTAATCACAGAGGAACGAACCCGGGAGGAAGACCCGCCCCCCGTCGAGACCGGCCAATAGGAGAGGACTATAGACTATAACATATGATGGACAGGAAAAAACGCTCTCTCTCTACCCCGGCCACGCGATAAAACAGCTGGGAGGAGGCAGCGGCACCCCACGCGAACGGGAGAGCCGCACCACTCTTACACATTCCATTTGTATCACCGTATCATTTGTTTAATTAAATGCTGTTAACTTTAAATAAGCTTCCTTGGACTCTTTTCAGCTAATCCTGCTCTCAGGTTTAAATCACCTTAACAGTCTGTACTTAAGTGCATTTTTTTGCTACTTTGTACTTTTACTCCACTACAATGAATTAATACCTTTAGTTACTTTACAGATGTGGATGAATGATGTGAAATATAATCAAGTGTTAAATCAGACTTTAGTTCCACCTGGAGTAAATTCACAAGCTACCCTGCAGTATACAAAGTCATTCACACTAGCTGCACCTTTACCAGCTTTGAGAACACTTTAATGATCAATCATTATAAAACATATCATATATATTATTCTGAAATGGACCAATCTGCACAATGACTACTTTTACTGTTGCTACTTTAACTATATTTTGATGCTAATACTTTTCTACTTTTACTTGAGTCACATTTTGAATGCAGGACTTTTATTGAGTATTCCTACACTCTGGTACTGAACATCCAGTCAGACGGCAGGTAAAGCTCGTATTTGTAAACCTACTTAGCAAAAAAACAGATTCTTAAAGGTCTCCTATACTATTTTGAGGCATCCTTTTTTTGTATTTCCTGCTTTTTTACACATACTCTCTCCAGTACAGGTTAGCTCTGAGTGTTAGCGATGCTTGCTAATGTAAACAAAGACCATATTACATCCAAAACTGTCACGCATTGTTTCTGATAGCAACGTTTCTGATAGGGCCATGGGTGTAAAGCCCTCCCACATTTCAGATATTACGTCATATCGGACGCAAATGTGGATCAGCTCCGTTGTTCCCCGTTTTTAGAGATTTGGGTACGGAGGAAGAGAGGATTTTATTTTCTGACACTTTGTGAGTTCCCTGACACACCGGGGACACATCTTTATGTACAAAGGGCATGAAAAAGTGCAATTTGCATGATAGGAGACCTGTAAATGTTCTTTTTGCAGCTGTTACTCGTACTGGGCGTTGGGGCTACTCCCAGACGGTGTCTCTGGACCGGCAGGGCTGCCTGTATCACAGCACGGTTCAACACGAGCTGCTGCACGCGCTCGGGTTCAACCACGAGCAGTGCCGCTCCGACAGAGACCAGCACATCTGCATCCTGTGGGAGAACATCCAGTCCGGGCTGTATCCTAAACTGTTCTTATTATACATCCATGCTCTAAAACACCCTCAAATAAGCCCTTAATAAAGTATTTTTTAAAACATCATCCGAGGCGTGTCCCATGTCTCACCTGCGCCACCTCTCTAGACCTCGGCCTGGGTTTTAAACACTTTTAGGGACACTTGGTTGACTTTATTTTAAGATATGTTCCCTCCCCGTGTGCCTACTAACCCGTGTGTATTTTATATTTTACATTTTACATATTTGTTTTATATTTTACATATTTGGGTTGATTTGATTTTTATTACCGGCACTTTATTTTTAAAAGCACTTATTTAAAAAAAAAAAGCACTTTTATGTATTTATTTATCATGTTTTAGAACTAATTTTACCTGCATGCCGATTTTAAACAAAGTCAACTTCGGTTCTTTTAGCCAGATGTTTTTAACCCACTTACCAGGTCTTTTACTAGATGTTGTGGTGCGCAGCCTCGGACACCCCACCGGGGGAGACCCCTCGGGGGGGCAGGAGTACAAGTTTTAACCCCGCCGCATACGCTCTGTGCTTCAGCCGCTGCTCTCTTTTATCCCTTTTATTGCATTTTCTTAAACATTTTTTAACACAGACCAAACAGGGCTTTTATAAACTTTTATTGGTTTTACTACAGGAGTTTTTAAACAGGTTTTTAAACAAAAAATATTGACCCGAGAGCCCGTGCACCACGCTGCGCTCCTAACCAAGTCTTCACCCTAAAATGAATGATTCCCCTCATGGGGACCTCCATAAGGGAGGCGAGTCCCCACACGTGATTGTGTAAACAACTTTTGGTCCCCACAAGGATAGTGATGCTAGGTCACACACACACGCACGCACGCACGCACGCACGCACGCACGCACGCACGCACGCACGCACGCACGCACGCACGCACGCACCACACACACACACACCACACACACACACACACACACACACACACACACACACACACACACACACACACAACACACACACACACACACACACAGTGTTTGTGGTGTTAGCATCATTGAATCTATCTCTTAGTCTTGTTGACTAGAACTCAAGGAGGACATTAACTCTAATCGAGGAAGTAAAAGGTATTTTCTTTATTAAAACCTCAATATGTGAAGATGATTTTCCACATCTTTCTTCCGATACTCCAAAAAAAGAAGAAGGTGTTTGAACATTTAATGTTGATATTGATTAACAGCTTCATTCTGCAGATCGTTGCTCGGCTTTTAATGAATGAACAACGATGGCTTTGTACAGAAAGGACTCTGATAGAATGAATGACAGGGGTAATAACACAGTATACTTTATTTGAAAGACAAATTAATACATAAAAACATATTCAAGATCAAAATAAAAGTACCTCAGAATGTAACTACAGTAAAAATCTTGACTGCATGTAGTGTGGATGTTTGTCCACTAGGGGGCGACACATCCTCACAGTTCACATGGAGAGACCTGCTAACACACCTTTACAGAACTGCTTTAATGACACAGGTATTTAAGCATCACCACTAAAACTATTGTGTTTCCCTCAGAATGGAAATGGAAAATCAGCATTTACTTTAATGAGAAGTTTCAAATGTACGCCTCAATCCAGAAATGCCACTGAAAAACAAGTGAAATAACACATTTATGTTCACATACTATTTAAAACACAGCTTGCTCAATCATCCTCAGTGTCATCTACACAGTGATCCTTCTTTAAAGATCGTTATGCAGTGTAAATAAACACAACTGAAGCACAAACAAAAGAACATTTTCTATTTTGAAGGAAGACAATACAGCAGGGAGGACACAAAAGCATTTTCAAGCTAATGTAACTTTCCTTTTCAAGTCATGTGTGGCTCTTTCCTCGTCTGTCGATCAGTGAAAGTCAATCTCAACCGTCTCCATCCTGATCTCCCACATTCCTCCCGCTCCTCAGTGATGGACACGTCTCTGAAATCTTTGTCTCTCTCTCTGCCCTGAGGCGACACGTCGGGACTCTCTCTCTCAGAGGCACAGATATCTGAGGGAACAACGTCAACATGTCAGAACTGCTTTTACTTTCAGGCAGAAGAGAGGCCATGTTGTTCGTGTCCTTTAATTGTCTTCATATAAGGCCAGACAGAAGAGGTCAAAGCATAAGAGAGTATGCATCAGAATCAGAATCAAGTTTATTGCCAGGTACGTTTAAACATACAAGGAATCTGCTTTGGTATCTGGTGGTGCGAACATAAACAATCTAAAGAAATAAGTTGCAAAGTATATATGTTAGAGCCAGTATTTTGTTTTTATAAGAAAGGCCACCTAATCGTGACGTCTGTAGTCAACACACTATGAAAGACTACAATTCCCACGGCGCCTCCTTTAAGTGACAGTGATGGGCAGCAACCTGTCAGAAAGACGCCGTCGAGGAACAGTTTTTAACCGTTCAATTACCCTTTAAGTTATTAAGTTATATTTCAAGAAAGAAAGAACACCTAAGTTGTTTGTTATTTTATTTGAGTTTTGCCTATTTGTTTTGACTATTGTAAAGGCCTCTTTTCTTTGTTGCATGTGTACAAGTTTGTTATTTTATTTTGAGCAAACACATCGCATCATATCATCAAAATCATCGGAGGCCAAGCAACTCTTCAACTGTAAGTAACACAAAGATAAAGGAAAGAAAACGAGTTAAAAATGTCTGTTTAAGGCGTCTAGTGGCTTGATAGAAAAATAAGGAAGGAAGCCACGACAATATATATAAGGAAAATAAAGAATAAGTATTTTTAAGAAACAATTTAGCATTAAAAATGTACAGTATTTACAACACATTCAAATGTAACTATATACAAATAACCTTGAAGCTAAAGAACATGGTAGTATTGTGTGTGCATGCTGTGTGTGAAATGAACAGAAACAATAGCTCTAATAACTCTAGAAGAAGCAGTACTAACATCCCTTAAGTGCCAAAATACCAGGATGTACTTCTGCATGGGGTCACATTTTCCATTTAAGCGTGCTTTCCTTACGGTGGCCTACAGGTGCAAATGCGTTACAATGGACCACGAGAAGAAACATCTTCACCAACTTGAGGAAACATGTGTAGCGTTTACTAAAAGTGAACAAAACGCTGCAAATAAAGAAACTAAATAAACAACACGGACCCTAAAAAGTGACGCACACAGTTGGGACCGGAGCACTTAGTGATGTTCAGGGATTATAAAGTGTGCCAACTGTCTCTGTTGTTGGAAACTTACCTAAAATAAAAATGTTTACTGACTTATTTTAACAATGCGATCGCATGATTCCTTCAGATATTATTGCAGATCTGCTGCAAGTTAGCTAGCTAACCTAGCATGTGTTGTAACGGGGGTAGAGATGTTTGTTTTGGAACATTTGTGTATTTATATATGCATCGGGTCTGAAACCGCGCCCTATTATGCACATTTTCAGGTGTATCACTACGGTACGAGACTAAATCAAGTTTTATCTGCAAAGGAGAAGCAGACGTGGGAAGTAACTAAGTAGATTTACTCAAGTACTGTACTTAAGCACATTTTGAGGAACCTGTACTTTAGTATTTCCATTTGTTGCTACTTTGTACTTCTACTCCACTTCAGTTCAGAGGTAAATGGTGTACTTTTACTCCACTACATGTATTTAATACCTTTAGTTACTTTACAGATCTGATATGAGATACTTCTCTACTTTTACTTGAGGAACATTTTGAACGCAGGACTTTTACTGTAACAGAGTATTCCTACACTCTGGTACTTCTACTTTTACTCAAGTACAAGATCTGAGTATTTTTGATGTAATATTTATTATTTAGCAGACCATTCACATGCACACAAACCTCCAGCACACTACAGGAAAGGGGAAACCCCAAAAGCATAACAGTGCCTCTTTAATACTTCTTCCACTACTTGCACTCAGTCAGTCAGACAGTTCAATGTCAGTGAGGTTTTTTGTGCTCTGTTTTTTAAAGGTCAAAGTCAGTAAGGCATCTATCAACAGACTTTAAGATCCCTCACAAGTGCAAATACTCAGTTGTTAAGTCAATTAGTTTGTCATTCAGCACAGAAACAACCTGATACACTACTTCCAGTATAATTCAATGAACACACATTGAAATATAACCTTTGACCTCATTCACACAGTACAACTGAAGTATTTAGACATATTGTGTGTGTTGGGACGTACTATGAGATTGCACATTTGTTCACTGTCTCATAGCATATTTTAGTTTACTCAGTGCAGACAGGTTGTATTGAATCTTGCAGACACTGCCCTTATTTTAACCTCTTACTCCTTGAGCCAACTCCCTGTTAGAGAACGTGCTATTCAAGCATTGTGTCGCTAACAGGTGAAGGTATGTCACCATTGGTTGACAGTTTTGAAAGGTTGGGCTATTTTGATTCCTTACTATGTTATCATTAAATAATGCCAGATTAAATTAGAATCTAATACAAAAAGTGGTCATATGAATTAGTTACTATTTTTTTACTTAATTACCTGTGTACTGCAAAATGTAAATTCACAATACAAGGCCTTTTTTTTTTATCAAAATGAGTTTCACTCCCATCTGTACTCTGAGTGGTTTGTTCATATATCATCAATAGCCAGATTTATAGACTGATTATTGATGATTGCGTTAAGGATTATAACATCTGTTTCCCTAAAAAACATGTGGAGAATAGATTTTTCTTAAAGGCTGCTGACAGTTTTTCTGGATTATGTCGTGGTACAAACCCATATCAAAACTCCCCTCTGTAAAAACCTTTGACTCTAATAAGTCGACAATAAAACAAGAATGTGATCCTGGTTTTAACCAGTGTACACATTTCTGTGCTGTTTCTGTATGCGTTAGTATATTTAAAGATAACATTTCAGAAAACGTGTACTGTAATAAAAAACAAAGTCATGATGTGAGTGAACATTTTTAATTGTAATATTATTCACCATCCACCTCTTTAAAAATAATGACATTTCAAATGATAAGCTCCATCTTATAAACAGGGCATTAATAAAATAGACTTACAAGCATATTTCATGCAATTTGATATTTAAAAAACCCTTTATTTATCTCCCAGTCAGACGGGACGTTTGCAGTGAGTTAGTCTCACCTGTACAGGCAGTGCTGGAGTGTGTTCAAGGTGAAGAATGAGATCATAATCATTAGAAGCAGTCCAACCAGTCAGACCGCTCTCACTGACACAGGCTGCAGCCATCAGACACTTAGATTAGCTTAGTTTAGCATATATACTAGGAAAAGGGGGAAATAGTGAGTGACAAAATACACATTTAAGTGTACTTAATATATCTCTGTACGAAAACTGAAATGTAAAAACAATTTGGCAACTTGTTTTGGTCCCAGTCAAGAAATAGCCCGACCCATAATCCCCTGTTAAACGTCTTATTGATGTTTTTACTCCTCTGATTTGGTATGGATTAAACAAACTGGATTCAGAGCTGCTGATAGGTGGATTTTGTTACCTTTGGACAGGCTGGCTTTGTCTTCCCCTGTTTCCAGTCTTTATGCTAAGCTAAGCTAACCAGTTGATGGCCTTATTTCTAACAAACATATACAGCAATCTTAATATCTATGATCAGCTGATCCAAGAGGGTTTTAAATAGTTTATAAAGCTTCAGAAGAACCAAATCTATCAGACAAATGTAGTTAAGTAGAAATGGAATAGTTAAGTACATTTTTTTAAGATACTTTCCCTAAGTTGAGAACTAGTGAAAACTGTACTTCAGTAAGTACATTTAAAAAAACACAAAAATAACATTCTTTGTTCCTTTTTTTTAATCCATTGAGGCTTTGTTCAAACTTTACAAGCAGTGTGCAGAGAGGTGGACGAAATACAATTAACATAACACAACAGACAGCTGAGATGTAACATTTAATTTCCCTGGTTTGTGAAACCACTGCAGCCTAATGTTTAATGATCATCATATTGTTGATTCTCCAAGTAACTGTAAATACATTTTGTACCAATATACTATAATTCAATAATCAATCCTGAACTTCCCCTTTAAAACACACCAGAGACCCATCATTTTCCCCTCAATTGAAAATTATAAAAAATATATATACAGTATTTTACTAATGAAAAAGGAGTGCATTACTTCCACTAGTAATGTCTGCAAGTATGAAACACTTTTTGAACACACAATTCTGAGACAATAAATACTTTTCTTGTCCCCCTGACATATAAAGAAGTGGTAAAAGTTTATTTCTGAGTAAATAGTTTTCTGATCACTTCAAGTCATGACGGCAGGAAGTGCAATCCGTAGAATAAACTAGAGTACATTAGAACATACTCATCAGTATTTTATGTGTTTTTATGCGTCTCATCAAGGTGAACCATATGTGATCAGATTCTGAAACATTAACAATGTGTACAATGTACTTCCCCAGTTGAATACATTTATTACATTTAGTGAGAGTGAATCTTTCTGTAGAAAATCAAATGGTTGTTCTACTCAGTGTGATTGACAGGAGAGATGATCAGAGGGCAGAGTTTTTACCACCATCATTAAGATGGGACTAAAGTATGGGTAGAGTTTCTCTTTGAAGCAGCAGCCAGTGAAGGAGTAGATCAGAGCTGCAGCATCAACATCATAAAAGGAGACCAGACCCTCCTCATAATCCACAAACACCCCCACCTTCTCAGGCTGAGACTTCAGAGAGAGACGGACTGAGGACCAGCAAAGCTTTGTACTCATTTTCATTCCTCAACACTATCATCCAGTAACCTTTCTGAGGAGACAGTGAGATCTGTCCCTTCCTGTTGATCGACTCTCTGGCCACTCCTAAATCCACCCAGTCTTCCCTTTAACCTGAACCTCGTAATAAAATCTTCCTGAAGAGAAACTCTGCTTTGCTAAGACAGACACAATCAAATCTCTCTGGATTGTCTGGGAGATTCTTCTCACATCACCATTTTAACTTGTTTTCCATCATCAGACAGGATGAGTCAGGATGTGCTGTATCAGGATCAAGAGTCACCTCCACCTCATACTGCTGGACCCTCTTCAGCTCCACCTCAAGCAGCTTCTTCATCTGTTTACTGAGCGTCTCCTCCAGCTGAGTCACAGCTCTCCTCACAGTCCCCTCATATGAAGGTGGACGGACCCTGACTTCTGTCCAGTTCTTGGTGGGTGGAGCAGCGTTCAGGGACGTGAAGCTTTGGAGGAGGTGGAGCTGGTCTTCAGAGCGTGACAGCTGCTCCACCTCAGAGCTTCTCTTCTTCAGCTCAGAGATTTCCTGTTCCAGCTCTTTGATGAAGCCTTCAGCCTGTTCCTCTGTCTCTCTCTGCTTCTCTTTGATGGTGTCGATGAGCTCGGCCTGGCTTCTCTCAACAGACTCCTTCAGAGCGGTGAAGACCTGAACACCATCTGCTATCTCTCTGTCTGCTCCTTCCTTACTGAGCTCCACTGAGCGATTCATCTCCTGAATCTTCAGTCGTCTCTTCTGGATCATCTGCTGAATTTCAGCCTCTGTCTTCCCCAGCTCAGCCTTCTTTCCTTCATATCCTTCTTTCAGAGGAACAACATCATGTGTCTTGTGGTCTAAAACAGTGCAGAGCATGCAGACACACACCTGGTCGGTCTTACAGAACAGCTCCAGCAGTTTATCGTGCTTCACACACATCCTGCTTTCCAGGTTCTCCTCAGGGTCGATCAGCTGATGTTTTTCAGGCCTGGCCTTGTCAGGTGAGGCTCCAGGTGAGTCTCACGTAGGAGGCCAGACACACCAGGCAGGACTTCAGGGCCTTCAGTCTGGTTCCAGTGCAGACGTCACAGGGAACTTCTCCTGGTTTGACAACTTGTTGCTCTGAGCTGCTGCTGCTGGCTTTCTGTTGAGCTGACTGTCTGAACTGAGCAGCCATCTCAGAGATGAAAGTGTTGACCAGCAGCTCAGGCTTTATGTTGAAAACCTTTTACAGTTAGGACACTGACTCGGGACATTTCTATCCCAGTGTTCAGAGATGCAGGCTTTACAGAAGTTGTGTCCACATGGTGTGCTGACTGGATCAGTGAACACATCCAGACAGATGGAGCACAGAAACTGATCTTCAGTCAGCAGACAGCTGGCAGCAGACATGTCTCTCTGAGGACAAAACGTGTGAAAAAAACAAAAACTGTAATGTATATATGATTTAATCTCTTGTATCTGTTTGCTATAAGTCAAATAGATGGTGATACTGAACTCTGCTGATGTATCATGATTATGCGGAGGGTGAAAGATTGCTCAAATTTGCAGTACACTGTTATTGTTAAATGTTAAACAAATCTCTCTGTTTGTTAATATTATAAATAATCTGGAAAATCATAGCAGCATTCAGTTTAAACTCTAAGAAACACAATGTGTAAGCTCTAATACTGTTGGGGGATTTTGCCGTTGTTGAACAGAGGAGTGAAACCTCCTGCTGAGCATCACTGAAGTTAATACTAGTTGTTGTTGTCGTGTGCTGTGCTGAAGCGCAATCATCCTTGTACATTACTGTTTTATATACAGTACTGTATTCACTGTATTTATTATTATCTGTGTATTTATTCTTATTTATACATTTCCCATCTATTTACCTTTATTTTTGTATCATTTATTTTGTACATACTTCTGATAATTGTGTATATAACTGACTGTTTTGCACTCTGGTTAGACCCTCCTTAATTTCGTTACACTGTGCTTGCATTTTGTAATGACAATAAAGTAATCTAATCTAAAAAACAGTAAACGTTATCAGCTTCAAAAGGCAGACAGCAGTTACTATAGAAACAGGTTCAAAGCTCAAGGCTACTTACCACAGTGTGTACAAATGATATAAGATGAAATATCAATGTCATATTTTTATAAGCAACACTTGTAACATAACACCAGATCCCTTGCTTTGGACAGTCCAGAACAAATATACTATTTAGATTCTACTTTGTTTAATAGAGTCAATTATAAAAATGTTTTCAAATACAGGAAATATGAAAATTAGCATAAGCTAATGCTAGCTTTGACTGTATGCTCTCTAACCTAACTTAACCAGAGTTTACATTGTAGTTATATTGTTGGCTGTTGCTAATGTAAATGTTGAGGTTTTTATCTTAACTGACACATTTATATTGTATAATATTCTTTATATGGTAAACTGATGTAATCCCTGCTGAAAAAACCAGCATAGACCAGCTTAAGATGGTTGCTGGTTTTAGCTGGTTTTAGCTGGTTTTAGGCTGGTTTTAGGCTGGTTTAGTTGGTTTACCAGGCTGGACAAGCTGGCCAGGCTGTTCTGGCTGGTTCAAGACCAGCCTGGTCAGCTAAACCAGCATAGACCAGCATGGATGTCATTTGGTCTATGCTGGTTTTAGCTGGTAGTTAAGCTGGATGCTGGTGAAGCTGGTATTTATGCTGGTCTACCAGCAGTCTTGCTGGCTAAACTGAAACAGACACAGACAGACAGGAGGGCGGGACACGGGGGGACGGCGAGACGGCAGTGGTTGAAACAAAGCGGTATGTTTTGACTGGCACTAACGGCACAACGGTTGAGGAGTGAAGATCAGTTGAGCGTTTCTGTGACTCCGCCCAGCGGCTGCTCTTCTGAGGCGCCGTTTACACGAGAGAGAAAACTGCTTGGATCTGCATAGTTTCGCGTGCGTATAGCCCTATTATTTACACAAGGCCGATAGAAACTGACCCCACAAACGATAACGGGTCCCAAGGTGGATAGATTTGCAAACGAAACGCTCTGGGGGGTCAACCGAGTCCGTGTAATCACCTCTATACGAATATTTCCTG
Organism: Trematomus loennbergii; assembly: GCA_012861695.1. NCBI lineage: Eukaryota > Metazoa > Chordata > Actinopteri > Perciformes > Nototheniidae > Trematomus > Trematomus loennbergii. The sequence continues at coordinate 33,421 of JAAOOA010002132.1, forward strand.
AAAAATTGCGATAGCCCCACCTCTCCCCACCTCTCCTGCTCACTGCTGTAGCAACTATCAAAAATAGCTGTGTTAATTAAACGCACAAGGGGTTCTTGAATGAAATAATATTATAAAGGCAAACCAGAATTGTTAACGCCCAATATACTCCTTAAACAAAATAAACAGAGTCAGATTTCATGCATTGATCCATATATTGACAAAGGTGCGATCTCACCCGGTGTTTGTAGAGAATATCTCTCTTTCTGAGCGCGTCCTCTCCACAGAGACGTGCTTCTTGGTCGGTCGATGCAATATCCACAGATTCGGTTTCTTTCAGTTAACTTCCCCGTTGCATTTATCCATATGCTGAGGAAATTACTATATCCCGCTGAATACCAGCAATCGCCACACACTTCCTCCTGTCAGTAGCTACTGCTAGTGCTACTGCTACTGACCATGCTACAGATATTAGTGCAAAATCTACAGCTCCTCTACCACAACCATCAGCAACAAGTGGACATGGAGAATTACATGAACTACATGTTGCTAAATCCACCGCGGGGCTTAAACAGAAGGTAGCCATGGCAACATTGTGGCGGGGCTGCTCGGGCTGCTCTTCTTCGCGGCTTTTGGTGTATTTTGGCGGAAGTTACAGCGCCACTTACAGTCCCGGCATAGGTACTACAGCGTTTCCAGCGGCCTCGTTTGAACAGACACGTTAAATGAAACTAATGCATGTGAACGGAAGACTTTTTTGAATACGCATACTGTGCATAAACGCAAACGGTCCCGTGTGAGCGGGGCCTGAGAGGCACCCTCTGACAGCTCTGTCTACTGGGAAACGCGCTAAAAGTCCTTCTGGAGGTAAGCAACACTACACAATTTCACCAAGTCTGAGAGTAAAAACTTTCTCGAAGGTTCGTTTTGCTTTCTTACAACGTTACGTTAATGTTAACTTAACCTTACGTTTGCTAGGAGGCTAGCTGTCTTAGCTAACAACAGTTAGCAGCTAACGTTTTCTGCAGTTTGTTGTTTCCCCTGAAAACGTGATGTAGTTATTTAAGGGTAAGTTAACTTAACGTTATCTTACAAGTTGAGAGAGTTACGTTTTGTTTAAAATCGTCAATTTAATGCCATTAGAGGTTTTGTGTTGAACATGAAGTTAGCTAACTGTAGCTCTCTACCAAAGGTTAGCATGTTAAGCTGTACTTTGTGTGCAGCTCGCTTAATACAAAGAGGGTTTTTGTGCTTCATTGTAAACTTTTCTTATAAATGTGTGTTAATCTACCTGAAATTGTAGGGACAGTTTTTTTTACTCAATGATACAGACCATTGTTGAGGAGATGCAAAACATACTGTAATTGAGTTGGTCTGACATATACTTTGAGTAATGTTACTTTGCTGCTAAAAAATGAAACATTATCAGAAGAGGATATCACCAAAGTGTGTGATTCTGTCAGGGGATTTGATCTGTTCTCTGCATGTCGTACAGGGCCTATGTACACACTGCTCTGGTATTAATTAAAATATAATTGTAAAATGTAAGTCTCCCGCTCTTGTCATCGTTCAGGCTTTGCATTTGAACTCCTATGACTGGTTGCGGACTTGAAGGGAATGACTTCCTGGCCTTCCTGACATCCAGGAAAATGGTGAGATTCTAATCCATTTCAATGCCAAAAGCAAGTTATTGTTTTTAACTTTTTTTAATATGATTTTTTGTGGAATTTCAGTTTTATTGGACAGTAGAGATCTAATGGAAACAGTGGAGAGGGAGGAGATGATATGCAGCAAAGGCCGAGCCGGATGGTTGCTGCTCCATGTGGAACGTGTTCTATCAAGTAAAGCACTTTGGTACCCAGTTATTTATGGTATTGAGTTTGAATTGAGCCTTTGGAATGTATTTTCCACAGTGCATTGTAAAGACTGAAAAAACAGGCTCAGGTTAAAGCTTGACATGATTTGGTATTTTACTTAAAGGTGGGGTAGGTAATTTTGGAGAAACCAGCTTGAGAAAATACACAGCCGGAAAAATCTGCCACTTCCTTACAGAGCCCCTCCTCCAACACACACGAACGCGCACATGACCAATGAGGGCATGAGATAAGTTTGTGCACAGATGGAAGGCTGACAGGCAGGTAGGCCATCCAGTTATTTTAGCCGGGCCGGCTAAAATGATTGGTCGTGCTTTTTACAGTATTACGCTTCCACAGATGACATTTTTTATGGATTTTTTGTCAAAGCACTTAAGATTTTCATTGCTATCGGGATGTTAAGAGCATTCCATGGAATATAACAAAAAGTGTATCTCGAGCCGGTTTCTCAAACGTATCTACCCCACCTTTAAGAGGATGTTTGTACTCCTGTTTTCTTTTATTTCCTTATCTTTCTTTCAGGTGTAACATCTACCAATGGTTGTACATAGACCTCCTCCACCTCTTTGATGTCCTACTAGTCAACCCTCCTGATCAGGGGCCTCATTTATAAAGGGATATACGCTCAAAGAATGGCGTACGCCAGTTTCTACGCAATGTTTGCGATTTATAAAATACTAACTTGACGGGAAAATGTGCGGTCCTCCACGCCAACTCTAACCCATGCGTACGCACTAAGCACACAAACGGGAGAGACGAGAACTGCGACAACCGTTGGCAGAAGGAAGAATGGAGAGAATATATGTGGAAATAATACCATAAATAAAATGTTACCTCTCATTTATCAAATATGAAGAATTCATTTTCAAACATTGATTAAAGCCAATCTTAAAATGATTAACAAACGCCTGTTGAGACTCCTCAGTGCACACAAAAACATAACTTGGAGAAATAAATAAATACGGATATGCTATTTAAAACCACCTCGAATATGTTGTGTTAATGTTATGAAATGTTTTCTCATAAATGATGCGGAAAGCAGGAGGACAGAATTACGTCTAAACTGACGCCGTTTTGCATTTCTATAGGTTGTAGATACGAGCATGGTTTTATATACTATCACGTTTAATCGTGTTTTATGCCGTTTGCCAAGACTTGATAAGTCGCTCGTAAAACACAGGAGGTATGGAAACTAAGAACACCATATGTGGTAAATTGTACAGCTAATACACAACACATTAGTTGTATTTCCTTGAACTGGTGGATTATGGATATATAGTTGCTGATCGACAGCTGGAACACAAACCACCAAATACAACAACATAATTCAGATCCAGTCGTCATGACCCACTCCGGAGGGATTCCCCGATCATTTCTTACAGTTTCTCATCAAGGGGGGGGGGGGTCTCCTGTCCCCGGTACAAACACACATGAGGAAGGTTTGTGTATTTTTTTTGTCATTAACTTTTTTCGGACCACTTATTTATTATTTTGGTGACGATCCGACCTCCATGCTGCTACTCTGGTTCAAACTGCATCCACCAAACAATATGATTTATCTCGACCTCCCCACAATAACCAAAATCTGACACGGTGTGAGATGTCTTTTTTAGCTGTGCTGTCGTCATTTCCTGCGATCTTCTTCATGCAGTCAGTCTGAATGAATGAATGAATGGGCGTTTCTTTGACTATTTATAGGCAAATATGGGCGTTATGAGTCGATTGTGATTTATAAAGGGAAACAGCGTATAGGGAGTGCCGTACGCACTTCCCTCGCCGGTACGCAAGGTTTGTGAATCGGAAAATGGCGGACAATTTATGTACCTATTTTTGTGCTTTGTACTACGTAAGCAACCTTCCCACGTCAATCCTACGCAAGGCGTTATAAATGAGGCCCCAGAGCCTTTCCTAAATAGTGGTAAGTTGTTTTACAGTTCAGTGTACGTTAATTTAGCAACTTAAAGGTAGTGTAGGTAAGTTTGAGAAAACCGGCTCGAGATACACTTTTTGTTATATTCCATGGAATGCTCTGCACTATTCCATCATAACTTTATTTCATTTTTATAACTATTATTATTTTTGTATTGCTCATGCTCTTATTGTTATTATGTTATGTTATTATGTTGCATTGTTGGAGAAGCCTGTGACATAAGATTTTCAACTGCATAATTACTCTGTAGCTATGTCAGATTGACAATAAAGAACCTTGAACCTTGAACCTTGATAGCAATGAATATCTGAAATGCTTTGACAAAAAATCCATAAAAAATGTCATCTGTGGAAGCCGTAGTACTGTAAAAAGCACGACCAATCATTTTAGCCGGCCCGGCTAAAATAACTGGATGGCCTACCTGCCTGTCAGCCTTCCATCGGGGCACAAACTTATCTCGTGCCCTCATTGGTCATGTGCGCGTTTGTGTGTGTTGGAGGAGGGGCTCTGTAAGGAAGTGGCAGATTTTCTCCGGTTGTGTATTTTCAAATTCTAGCGATCTCAAGCCGGTTCTCAAACTTTGTCTCTTAACATTCCTATAATCATTTGTTTTTTTATTGTTGGTATTGTTTTTGTTCTTTATTTTGTTGGGAGAATCACTTTGCAATTGTGTAAGTGCTATAAATAGTTATACTAATATTATTGTTGTTACCATCATTACTATTATTAAAAATGTTTTCTTTGTTTTCTTTATTCATCGCTGCAGAAAGGATCATGCCAGCCCACATCAAACACCTGATCAAGAACTTGTGAATCTTCAGGCAGAAAATATGAAAACACCTGTTCAAAGTTCCAGTTCCCTGTACATGGAACCATGCATGTACTCTGTTCCACATGTCTTCAGTCAGTTCTGGACCCTATGACTCTGTTCCACATGTCTTCAGTCAGTTCTGGACCCCATGACTCGGACACTAGTTTACCAAGGCTCATTAGAGGTAAGCAGTGGTAGGAGAGTGGAGTTATCTTTGTATTTAGGCTGCAAGTCGACAAGAATAGATTGTTCAGACAAGAGGCACCATGTGTTACGCAGGTGTGGCGCTGATATAGTCTATATATTATGCGGTTGAACTTTAAAATTAAATTATTTCCGGTGCAGAGACAAACACTCGAGGTGGATGTATAAAGTACATACTGGTGTTAATAAAATATAGCGTATATCCCTCAATTTATTGACATAAGATTGACAATACATACTTCCGGGTGTAAAGTAATATATCTATCATACTGGAGCAGGGTGTCCACGGGGTCTCAAAAAGTATTAAAAGTTGATAAATCAATTTAGCGAAAATTAAGGCTATTAAAAAGTATTAAATGGCATTTTCCAAGGTATTACATTTTGTAGCTTGTTTTCAATAAGTATATAAATGGTCCAAAGAGGTTGTATTCTACAGTCTGCCTGAATGTAATCATTGCCTAGGTGTGTAGTGTGATTCTGTGTAGTTTATTTATGGCATCCCGTTGGATTTGACGTCATCTGAACAGGACATCGCACGCTCACTGCTTGATAGCGCGCGAAGGTCCGTTTACGCCGGTTGTTAAACAACATCGTTATGGGGAAATGCAAGTTTGCGTCCAAATGGTTGGAAGATAAGGAGGAAGGACAATCAATACTGTATATAGTCAATGTGAGGTCAAGTGTGTCGCCAATGTAACCGGTTAGAACTCAAAGTGGCGATGAGGTCTTAAAATGTATGGAAAGGGTCTTAAAAAAGGTCTTAAAAGGTATTACATCTGACTTCAGGATTCCTGCATATACCCTGTGTAGATCCTACACATCCACTGGAGGTAGATTCTGAAAGTAAAATATACACTTCTCACTAGAAATGTAATCATAAAGCATTATTATGGCCAAACTATCCTACAATTTAGGATTTTCCACTGAAAAAAGTGTTGGATTCAAGATTCAAAGGTTTTATTCTCATATGCTCAGCAGCTACAGTGTAGAAATGTCAATGCAATTCTTCTGACCTGAGCTCCTCCAACAATGCAACATATACAATAAAATACAAAATAAAAAGTAGTGCAAAAAGTGTATATACATTTAATATAATAGAATATGATATTTACAAGAACAGAATATGAAATTAAATAATGTAAATTAAGAAAAAAATGTAATATGGTGTATTGCGTGGATAATAGACCCAATCACAGTGAATGTTCAAAACTAAATTTGATACATTTTTATTTTTCATCTCACAGTGCACATATTTAAAGGGGGTAGGTAAGTTTGAGAAACCGGCTCGAGATACATTTTTGTATATTCCATGGAATGCTCTTAACATCCCGATAGCAATGAATATCTGAAGTGCTTTGACACAAAATCCATAAAAAAATGTCTTCTGTGGAAGCTGTAGAACTGTAAAAAGCACGACCAATCATTTTAGCCGCCCCGGCTAAAATAATTGGATGGACTGTCTGCCTGTCAGCCTTCCATCTGTGCACAAACTTATCTCGTGCCCCTCATTTTCTCCGGTTGGTATTTTCAAATTCTAGCGATCTCGAGCTGGTTTCTCCGAAATTACCTACCCCACCTTTAAGTAATCATAACACAAAGCTAAAAGTTAATCTGTTTTTCCTTTCTCTTTTCAAGAGTGCTTCAGAGGATGGCTGAATTCACAAAACGTGGAGAAGACCGAGAGGGAAAAGTTGGCCGGTTACTACATTTCACAAAAAATACAGGACCTTGTGAAAAGCGGAAAGAAACAGTTGAAGGAAACTGCTTAAAAATATGAAGTAATGGGTGTTTTGAAAATGTTTTCAAATTTGTGTTAATGTTCATTGTGTGTTATAAATTATGTTCCTGCTTCTAATCATTTGATGTATGAGTATTTATTTACAGACAATACATTCTATACATTCTGGTACCTTTCTGGTAAGGTAGGTGCTCTGATCTGAAATGATAGATTGAGCTACTGCAATTGGGTGAGAGTGTTTCATCATCATATATGACCAGCTTAACCATCAAGTAATCCCAGCTAAAGTTATACTCAAGATCATACAAGTCTGACCAGCTAATGGTGACCAGCTACGAGACCACTGTGACCACCAGCTTTTACCAGCTATCCTGACCAGCTAATGGTGACCAGCTACTAGACCACTGTGACCACCAGCTTTTACCAGCTAAATCAGCTATCACAACCAGCTAATGGTAACCAGCTAGACCACTGTGACCAAACCAGCTATCCTGACCAGCTAGACCACTGTGACCACCAGCTTTTACCAGCTAAACCAGCTATCCCGACCAGCTAATGGTGACCAGCTAGACCACTGTGACCAAACCAGCTATCCTGACCAGCTAAAGTGTCCAAAACCCCTCTTAACCAGCAAACTAATCCAGCCTAATATTGACTGTTGGTTTTAGCTGGTTTTTTCAGCAGGGATACAGTCAGATTCTGATTTTAATCCAACTTTGACTAAATATTTAGTAAGTGATGTGTCTGTAGTGAACTCACCAGTGTTTGCAGAGTCCTGCTGTGTTGTTGAGAAAAAGCTGCTGGATTCAGTTCAGTGTTTCTTCAGAGAAACAGAGACTTGTCTCGGCTGCTGCTCTGCTGTCGCTCAGACAAACTTCAGCTTTCATTTCCGGGAAATGGAAACTCTTCTCTTACAGTGTGGTCCCACCTCTCAGTGGCAGTTTGCCAAGAGGGAGTGGAGGAAGAACTGTTGAGGCTTGTTATTTAACTTTGTGACGATGCATTTTACAGCTGATCCAAGAGGCTTTTCAAATAGTGTATTGAGCATAAGTAGGAATATTTTTCTCAATACATAAAGGACATCTCTTTACACATCTGGAGATTTATAGCTATATTTCACAACGCTGTGTTATGGTCCCTGTTTAAGAGCAGCTGGTGAAACACTTCCTCCTCCCTGAACAGACTGTTAGAAAATGGGTCTTGTAAGAAATATGAGGAGTAAAGGCTTGTGGAGTTATACAATAAACACACAACGTCTAAAACCTATTATTAGATGCGATATTAATCACAGAGGAACGAACCCGGGAGGAAGACCCGTCCCCCGTTGACACCGGCCAATAGGAGAGGACTATAGACTATAACATATGATGGACAGGAAAAAACGCTCTCTCTCTACCCCGGCCACGCGATAAACAACAGCTGGGAGGAGGCAGCGGCACCCCACGCGAACGGGAGAGCCGCACCACTCTTACACATTCCATTTGTATCACCGCATCATTTGTTTAATTAAATGCTGTTAACTTTTAAATAAGCTTCCTTGGACTCTTTTCAGCTAATCCTGCTCTCAGGTTTAAATCACCTGTAACAGTCTGTACTTATTAAGTGCCATTTGTTGCTACTTTGTACGTTTACTCCACTACATGTATTTAATACCTTTAGTTACTTTACAGATCTGGATAAATGATGTGAAATATAATCAAGTGTTAAATCAGACTTTAGTTCCACCTGGAGTAAATTCACAAGCTACCCTGCAGTATACAAAGTCATTCAAACTAGCTGCACCTTTACCAGCTTTGAGAACACTTTAATGATCAATCATTATAAAATACATCATATATATTATTCTGAGATGGACCAATCTGCACAATGACTACTTTTACTGTCGCTACTTTAACTATATTTTGATGATAATGCTTTTCTACTTTTACTTGAGTCACATTTTGAATGCAGGACTTTATTGAGTATTCCTACACTCTGGTACTTCTACTTTTACTCAAGTACAGATCTGAGTACTTCTTCCACCTCTGAGGAAAAGTCTAAGAACCTGAATGTGACCCTTGACCTCCATTGAACCACAGCTGCTTTGTTTCTTTCTCCTCAGCTTCTCGTGAGCGCTCCATCATCGAGCGCGGCCTGACTTCCTTCCACGATGTTTCCTATTATTAGCATTAGCATTAGCATTAGCCCAGCGCACCAACGGAGAGAGACTAACTTATGGCAACACAAAATAAAACATGGGAGCGGTGGAGTGATGAGGAGGTGTCGGCGCTTCTGGCGATTTACCCGGGACTTCGGGTGGCAGTATACGCCGTGAAGTTGTTTGCGGCCTGCCAGTAAACCCAAAGCAGAAGAAGAAGAAGTGACGTCAGTGGCTTCATTTGCGTAATCCTCCCTCAGGGACTTATTCCGGTGTGAATGCGATTTACTAGGACAGTTCCGGGACTAAAGAGTTCTAGGAACTAAGTACGGCAAAGTACTTGGTGTACAAGCTAATAATAATGAAGCCTCTGTGCTCTAAATGTTTCCAGGTATGCCTTCAGCGGAACAATATGCCCACCATGGTGCCGATCCCCAACGCCAACGTAGAGTTCGGCACGGCCAATCAGATGAGCAGGAACGACATCAGCAGACTGAACACGCTGTACAAATGTTGAAAGGTAAGAAAGCACACGCTGGGTTCCCTTCATTCATCTGTTTTCAGGGCAAAGGAAAGTGTGTTTGTCGCCTTTAACGTGTTTCTTCTGTTCCAACAGGTGGTGAAGAAACCCTGAGGACATGGGGCCATTTTACACATCAAACCTGCTCTTTATAACACAGTCTGAGAAAGTGTGTTGATAATAAATCTTCAAACATGTTCGATGAAGTGTAGTTTGTAGTTTGAGCAATTGTTATCACTTTTGTACTTCAGAACATTTTCCCGAATTTAAGAAGAGGTAAGGCAAGTTTATTTATATAGCACCTTTCAACACAAGGCAATTCAAAGTGCTTTTCAAAATAAAAGACATTAAGAGCATTAAGAAACATATTATGAAATGGCATTTAAAAGCAAAGATAATAAAACATGAATACCAAAGGTACATGAATTAAAGTCACAGTGCAGTGTGAGATACACACATCTGAAATGTTTCGCTCTGACTCTCAATCATTGCTCACATTTTAGCTGAAATAGTTTTCTATGACCTCACTTTCTTTCTACTTTCTTTTTTAACTTATCCGTTATTTCAGGTGTTTCATGCTAAACGAACCCCCCTTTGGAAAATTCTAATCTGACCCCATGGTACCTTTTAGTTTTTTGCTGAAACTATTCCTCTTTTTTAAATGCACATTAGTTAAGGTGAGAAGCAATGTGTAAAAGCTGCATCTCTTATGTATAAACTCAAACTCTTATTACTTGTACGTGTCTGTGTTTCAAATGTCAGCATCAAAACAAACGTAACTTACCAAAAGCACAAATTGGTGCATAAAGGTATGTATTATGTAATCGGAAAAGCATCATCAATAATTTGTTGATCTTGTATTTAAGTAATAGTTAAGTAACTGAAGCTGCCAAAATAATTGTGGTCGAGTCAAAAGTATATATAATATTTGGAGTTGTACAGAAGATGATTAGTGCCACAAATGGGGCGAAGCCTGCGAGCTAGTTCAGGCAGTCAACTCGAGCACCAATGATACATTAACACGTGACGCACCTCGTCCCTCTTACAACCAACCAAACACATTCTCCTAAACATGCCGCTCTATTTAAGCTGCCAGGTCTTCCTGCCTCTGCCTCGCTATGCTGCTGCTGCCACTGCTGTGTTCACTTGCTATTGCTGCGTTCATGTTCCTGCTGCTGTGTTTCATGTTGCTGCTGCTCGCCTGCCCCACCACCACCCCAGCTTCCACCCCAGCTTCCACCCCAGCTCCCACCCCAGCTCCCACCCCAGCTTCCACCCCAGCTTCCACCCCAGCTTCCACCCCAGCTTCCACCCCAGCTTCCACCCAGCTTCCACCCAGCTTCCACCCCAGCTTCCACCCCAGCTTCCACCCAGCTTCCACCCCAGCTTCCACCCAGCTTCCACCCCAACTTCCACCCCAGCTTCCACCCCAGCTTCCACCCCAGCTTCCACCCCAGCTTCCACCCCAGCTTCCACCCCAACTTCCACCCCAGCTTCCACCCAGCTTCCACCCCAGCTTCCACCCCAGCTTCCACCCCAGCTTCCACCCCAGCCTCCACCCCAGCTTCCACCCCAGCTTCCACCCCAGCCTCCACCCCAGCTTCCACCCCAGCTTCCACCCCAGCTTCCACCTCAGCTTCCACCTCAGCTTCCACCCCAGCTTCCACCCCAAGCTTCCACCCCAGCTTCCACCCCAGCTTCCACCCCAGCTTCCACCCAGCTTCCACCCCAGCTTCCACCCAGCTCCCACCCCAACTCCCATTCCAATCATCCTCAGTGTCATCTACACAGTGATCCTTCTTTAAAGATTGTTATGCAGTGTAAATAAACACAACTAAATCACAAACAAAAGAAACAAGGTATTATTTATTTATATTTTAACCTTTGTGTTGTGCAGCTGATCGACCTGACCTCTCCGCTCATCAAGTGGAGCCCTGAAGACAAGAGGGAGAACCATGCTCCGCTCATCAACCTCTCCTTCTGATCTTCCTCTTCGTCCTCTTCATCCTCCTCCTCATCCACCTCCTCAGGATCTTCCGTAAACTGGACTCTTAATTATTATAATTGAGTAAAATGACCCCTAAAGTTTTTATCAGCGTAGCCTTAACTGAGTATTATGTTTTTTAAATGGTGAAAATATTCAAAGGTTGCAGAAGGTGTTTCTGCACCGGATTGTACTTCTATTGTCTCAGTCTTGCTCTTATTGATGTCTGAATAAATGTTGATTATGTCACGGCTGTTTTTTTTACTTTCTGTGGTTATAATATGTCCTTTTACGTGATTGAGGTAAGAGTTAGGCAGTAAAAAAACACTAGAATATATATTTAATAAACCTCCAATCAAAGATTTTGTTGTAAAATCAAAAGATAAAGATCTGGCATTTGAAATGATGAAAAATTGAAAAAAATGGTCAAATTATCTCAGATATTTTTATTTTTCCAGCAAAACAAACTCCTGTAATTATGCAACAGATTATTACAATTCAAAATAAAACCAGACAAATGAACATGTTTATGAAACATAAGAAATCTCATGCTCTATAGCAGTGGTTCCCAAACGGTGTGCCGCGGCACACTGGTGTGCCGTGAGGCAAGTCCGGGTGTGCCGTGGGATTTTGTGACAACCATACGTTATTATTGCAATATACTGCACAAAAATAATAATTTTTAATTTACTATATCAGTACTTTGTATGCACTCATTTCATAATACAGAGGCAAACTCTATACCTAAAAACAATTATTTAAAAAAAAATCCTCACAGAACCCCATATTTCGCTGTTAACGCAGTTGCAGGTGGGAATTATAAGACCGTGACACATCGAAGGCTGAAGGACAACATTAAAACAGAGAAACACGCAAGAGGGAAAATGGAGCACTTTCTTGTGCGGAGCAAACCACCAACCACCAGTGCAGAGACTGCCGACAACCCACCACCGAAAGAAAAGAGGAAAAAAAACTGTCAGCAGACAGTATCATGAAAGTTACCTGTCTTATGGCTTCAGTAGCGAGCAGCAGATTTTCCCTACAAATAGACGAACCTACTGACATAAGTGGGGCTGCCCAACTTCTGGCAAACGTCAGATATGTTGATGCTGACTAGGGATGCCAGAAACTGAAATTAAAATTTTCAAATTCGAAAATCGGACAGCCCTGGCGATTATTACGGACCGTCCACACAGCAGCGTTAAAAAATCTTGAAAGCTTCTGCCCATTCACTTTGAATGGGGTGACGTCACTTTCCCTCACTTTTCGCCGAACTGCATTGTGGGCAGGCGAGCGGAGATTTTCAGGATTTTCAGGATTCAAAGTTGAACAATGTTCAACTTTTGAGGCTGAGGTGGAAGCGTCAGCCAATCAAATCCCGTGTACGCAAATCTGACCGTTCAAGCTCTAGCCAATCAAACGGCGTGTAAGCTGGGAGTGACATTTCCTCATATTCCAAAAAATGGAGGAGAAATTAGCGGTAGGGAATCACCCGGTGCTTTATGACCAGTCCCTATTTACCTACCGGGATATAAACCGGAGGAGCCAGGCATGGAGGGAGGTGGCAGAGACAGTGGTAGGTTTTCGCCTGTTTGGGGAGTTTATATCCAGTTTACTTCGGGCTTTTTTGCTTCGTATGTCGGGGGCGGGAGATTCATGTGATTGGTTGTTGGTGCCTTGCTCGCAAAAAATCCCCAAGCTTCAGATACGCCCACCTCCAAGATTTTTTTAACGCTGCTGTGTGGACGGTCCGTTACTCGATTATTCGCCGCACATATATATAAATAAAATCGAATTTTAAAAATAATTTTCGATTATGGAGACTGTAACGAATATTCGAAAAATCGAATAATCGCTGGCATCCCTAATGCTGACTCTATCAAAGAGACGTTTTTCTTTTGCAAAGAAATGGAAAGCCATACTACGGGAGAAGAAATATTCAGGGTAACTAATAACTATTTAAAAGAGAACAGTCTGACCTGGAATATGTGCGTCAGTCTTTGCACAGATGGTGCGGCAAGCATGACGGGGAGAGTGAAAGGATTTATTGCTAAGGTGAGAGCACAAAACCCACATATCGTGACAAACCACTGCATTTTGCATAGAGAGGCATTAGTTGCCAAAACCATGCCCCCGGAGTTGACTGAGGTGCTGAATCAGGCTGTGCAGATGGTGAATTACATCAAATCAAGGCCCCTGAAATCTCGCCTCTTCTCCCAGCTGTGCGCCGAGATGGGAGCCGACCACCAAAGCCTGATCCTCCACAATTTTTAATTTTGTGACCTGACTGGTTTAAATGAGTGTGTTGCTGCTTTGTTGAAGCCTAATTTGATAAAGTTTCAAATTAATTTCTGAAATATTTCGTTAATAAATATTTCATGAGTAATATAGTTGTCTTTGTCACATTTTATTTGGCATTAGTAAATAATTATGCACATTTACAGATATTTTACATGATATGAGTGATAACACGTGTTTTAGGGCTATTTTGCACAATAGGTGTGCCTTGAGATTTGTACTTGTCCTTTGGTGTGCCTTGGGCACAAAAAGTTTGGGAACCACTGCTCTATAGACACAGGTGTGCTCGCTCTCACAGGGTGGCAGGAAGTGTTTTCTTCTCGCTGCCCCAGCACATTTCGCGCCAAAGTGACTCTTATCGCTGAGTGTGTTTTCCTCAGCTGTTATATAATAAATATACTGCAGGCTTTAAAAGCAGCAGGTTCAGGTGTGTGTTGTTCACCTGAAACATGGCTCTCTTCACGTGCACTATCCTCGTCTTCCTTGCGCTCTCCGACTGCAGCCGGGCTGAAGAGCAGATGAGGAGCTTTTTCATATCTTGACTTAAAGTGGACCTATCATGCTATATTTGAATAATATAGTGTAGGACCATACCTATATAAGGCATATTTATACTTTTTTTTTTTCAAAATACCAAACAGATCATGCATTTTAGCCATGCCTCATTTTGCTCAATTTGACAATTTCTAGCTCTGGGCAGATTCAGTGAGAACAGCACCATCTACAGGCCTGGCATATGTACTACAGCGTCTCCAGCGCTTTCGAACGGCAATGGCCGTGGCTGTCTCCTCCTGATTGGTGGAGTTGGCCCAATAGCCGTAGCGCCACCGTCCTGACGTCAGGACAGTGTTCAAATCTGGATCAGTTTTTATCAGATCTGTTGCAGCCCCTTTTTTAGAGATTTAGGTATGGAGGAAAATAGAGAGGGTTGTGTTTTCTGACACTTGGTGAGTTCCCTGGAACACCGGGGACACATATTCATGTATAAAAGACGTACAAAAGTGCATTTTGCATGATAGGTCCCCTTTAAATAGAACATTTTATTTTTTAATTTCTGATCTAAAATATTTTTATTGCGTTTCGACAATGCATAAACCAAGGGTGTCCAAACTACAACCCGGGGGCCACATGCGGCCCGTTGCCCACTTTTAATCGGCCGCCAGCAAATGCTAAAAGTATGAATGAATATCAGAAATGTGTGCTTGTCTTACATTTTACGTTTATTATGTTAAAATAAACTACACAGTATTCACGTGTTAATAAAACCACTTTCCAAATAAATCCAGTCAATTATTAAAGTTGGAAACATGTTCTAACATATCTTAGTTGATAAGGAAAAAGCCCAATGACTTGTTTACATAACAAGCTTGAAATAAACCCTTCATATTTCTCCTTATTATAATCAATGTGATGCCTTTGTTTTAAGGGATAAGCTGCCAACAAGATAAATGAAACCCTCTGGAGAGCTGTGAGCTGTTTTTCTTAAAGCATATTCAAGTATCAAGCATCATGTACCTACATTGATTGAGTTTGCTAACTGATAACTGAACGTATGAGGCGATATACCTCTAGTGAGTGGCCCAGCCCTTCGTATATTTCTCTGTATGAGGCCCTCGGGGGAAAGGTTGGGACACCCCTGGGATAAACAGTTAGTCATTCAGAGATGGAAAGCAAAATATATAATGAGACAGTGGTCTGTACTGATTGTATGTACAAAGAACACAACAAACAATAACAACGACTAAAGTAATTCCCTACATTCACTGCCAGTGAGCCTCAGACACACGATTATTGATCAGGAGCAGAGGAGCATTTTGATATCTGGACTTAACTAGAACAACAGTTTTAATGTTAGGATTATATGGGGCTTAAATGTGTTATTTTTTAGCCATTAATCTAAAAATCGTGTTTGTTTTCTTTCAAATTGTGCTTGCATTATTGTTTTTCACGACCCCTGTGAAAACTAGATGGTACATAATCAAACTTCACACTTTTATTTGGTACAAAAACATTGATTTAATAATAAGTGAAGATAAAATAATGACTTAATGGGAGAAAGATAGATAGCACATTCACAATAGAAAAGACATATCACTAGAGAATCTGAATAATACACAATATGAAGGATACTGAATCATTTGAACGTAAAATCTCTATAAAATACAGGAATATATAAACACATAATACAGACTACAGAAGGAAATAATAGAAGTTAACTTTTTCTGAATTGCATCCTTCAAAACCAAGAAGATTTGTCATATAAGGAAATCCAAAATCTAAGACTCTTATCACAATATGTGTTGTCAGGATGGTAAAGATGATTCTTCATTTGCACCTGTCGGCCTCCATACTTATCCATGTCAGTTTTGGTTTAAAGTAAACTTCAACACTGTCTCACAGCTAAAAAATACTGCAAAAAATATATATATTTGTTCTCCATTTACAAAATGATTATACTAAATAACAGCTTTTTTTAAAAAGACTTAAAGGTCACCTATCATGCTATTTTTAGGCAATAGCATAGGTCTCAGATATATACAAATATATAAAAAACATGTCTATGAAGTGTTTTGCTCAAATACCAAACAGATCACCCATTCTAGCCATGCCTCATATCCCTTTATTTCACTTCCTGTTTCAAAAGTGCTGATTTTGGGTATAAAGCTTTAAAAAAATAAATAATTGATAACTAAAAAAGGAGGGGGCTGAGCTCATGCGGGACCCGGCAGCTCCTGTCTAAACTAAATACTGCCGTGATGAAACGCCATATCATGGATTATCAAGGATTATCTCTGAAACAGTATGGAGCTCAAAGGCTTTCTCTCTTGCCGGTTATACCTCAAGGTGAGTTCCTTTTTATTTCCTGCTTCTTCACACACATGCTCTCCAGTACAGGTTAGCTCTGAGTGTTAGCGATGCTAATGTAAACACCGACCATATTAGCCGCGTTCACACCAAGTACTTTCCTGTACTTAGTTCCGGCACTAAGAGCCCCGGCGCTTTTAACCCCAGGGCACTTAGTACAGATCGCGTTCACACCGGAGTACTTTTCCCTGAGGGAAGATTACGCAAATGAGCCGCTGACGTCACTTCTTCTTCTTCTGCTTTGGCTTTACTGGCAGGCCACAAACCACTTCACGGCGAGTACAGTAGTGACGGTATGCACCTTAAAGTTTTTGCAACCCGCTGCAAAACAAGAGAAGAAGAAGAAGAAAAACTTCCCGCGTATACTGCGACGCCCACCCACTCGCTGTACATTAGGCGTCTGTTGTTTACCTTCCGACCTCAGACATGATGGAGATGGAGTCGACTGAAGTTGTGCTGTTTGTGCTCATGTTATACAGCTTTGTAACTGAGTTAATGCAGCCTGAGCAACTTGCGTACAATAACAAAACAAGCCGAGCACGAGTGGTGGTGGAGAACGCTTTTGGCAGACTGAAGGGCAGGTGGCGGTGCTTGATGAAAAGAAACGACTGCAAGATGGACAAGATCACAATCCAGGTGGCAGCATGTTGCATATTACATAACCTTTGTGAAAGTAATGAGTACAGGGACGAATGGACTGCCTTACCGGCGACCCAGCTTTATGAGGCATCTGAACAGCGTGTAAATTGTAAACATTTTGACAATAAAGCTGATCTTTTGTACAGTGCTTTTGTTTCTCTTTTATTTTCCAGTCAAGACAGGCAACATTACAATAGTGTACAGTGTGGCAATATAATAACAATAAACTGTGCCAGGTGTGTTGTATGCACAGTAAATAGGCTCAGGAATTAAAAGTTTGCAAATCCCCATGTCCTCCTCAGAGGACAATCATAAAAACATTTAGTTTTAGGTCAAATAATATTTAAAATGATATAAATTATCATATTTGTGTATGTGCCCCTGCCATTCCTCCACAAGGTTGCAACATTGATGATAAATAAATGACAAATAAAGCTTTGCCAGTTTATAACCGATGAAACATGATGGTATCAGAATAATCACTTACATGTGATGTATAGGATGCTACACAGGTCACTAAAGATAAAGTGTCAGGAGAAATAAGCAAGCTACAGGATCTGTTTAACAGTAAATAGAAGTTCACATTTTTAATGTAAATAAAATAGAAGTTGTACATGTAAATTAACATTATCAATATAAAATAAAGTGTCAGTTGTATCAAGACTATATAATAACAGTAATAACAATAATATAAAATGAACTGGTGAGCATCTTGTCCTCCGTTTCCTGGGCCTTGGTGAACAGCACCATCTGATCCCCGTGCATAGACTCTTTCACCACGGCACGCCGGTCCTCCAACGCCTGGACGGTGTCAAAGAAATTCGCATCCCGTGTCCGCTTTCCTACGAGGGGAAAATAAGCAAGATACAAGATCTGTTTAGTCGCCATGTAGTTTTACAACATACTAGGAATGTGTTTTTTGTATTTTCACAAATAGAATTAAGGTTTCACAAATCTGAAACTGTGTTATAAAGAATCTTTTGACTCTCTGGGATAATCCAGTCCAGATTTGATGAGTCTAGGTATAGTGGTTTAAGATCAGGACCTGGTCTAATGTGGTCTACATGTAAAAAAGCACTGAAATGCTTGAACTTTGTTTAATGTTGTTGAGGCAAGTTAAACATAAAATATGATGAATATTATGAAATAAACATGATTGTGAACATCAGTTCGATGTGTAACGTTCTTTCAAGACAAAGTTACAGTGTGTGTACCCCTGCTGAAAAAACCAGCTAAGACCAACAAGGCTGGTCAGGCTGGTCAGGCTGGTAAACCAGCCTGACCAGCCAGTCAATATTAGGCTGGATTAGTTAGCTGGTTGAGAGGGGTTTTGGACACTTTAGCTGGTCAGGATAGCTGGTTTGGTCACAGTGGTCTAGCTGGTCACCATTAGCTGGTCGGGATAGCTGGTTTAGCTGGTAAAAGCTGGTGGTCACAGTGGTCTAGCTGGTCAGGATAGCTGGTTTGGTCACAGTGGTCTAGCTGGTCACCATTAGCTGGTCGGGATAGCTGGTTTAGCTGGTAAAAGCTGGTGGTCACAGTGGTCTAGCTGGTCACCATTAGCTGGTCGGGATAGCTGGCTTAGCTGGTAAAAGCTGGTGGTCACAGTGGTCTCGTAGCTGGTCACCATTAGCTGGTCAGGATAGCTGGTAAAAGCTGGTGGTCACAGTGGTCTAGCTGGTCACCATTAGCTGGTCAGACTTGTATGATCTTGAGTAGAACTTTAGCTGGGATTACTTGATGGTTAAGCTGGTCATATATGATGATGAAATACTCTCACCCAATTGCAGTAGCTCAATCTATCATTTCAGATCAGAGCACCTACCTCACCAGAAAGGTACCAGAATGTATAGAATGTATTGTCTGTAAATAAATACTCATACATCAAATGATTAGATGCAGGAAAATAATTTATAACACACAATGAACATTAACACAAATTTGAAAACATTTTCAAAACACCCATTACTTCATATTTTTAAGCAGTTTCCTTCAACTGTTTCTTTCCGCTTTTCACAAGTCCTGTATTTTTTGTGAAATGTAGTAACCGGCCAACTTTTCCCTCTCGGTCTTCTCCACGTTTTGTGAATTCAGCCATCCTCTGAAGCCCTCTTGAAAAGAGAAAGGAAAAACAGATTAACTTTTAGCTTTGTGTTATGATTACTTAAAGGGGACCTATCATGCAAAATGCACTTTTGTACGTCTTTTATACATGAATATGTGTCTGATCCAGATTTGAACACTTTACTGACGTCAGGAAAGTGGCGCTACGGCTATTGGGCCAACCAGGGGCGGACTGGGACTACAAATCAGCCGGACCACCTCGGTAAATTATCAACGGGGGGGGGGGGGGTGCTAGTGAGCCCACCTCGGTGCCGCAGTTATCCGAGCGGCCCACATCCCGATGGCCAGTCCGCCCTTGGGGCCAACTCTCCACCTATCAGGGGAATGTGGGGTTGGGCCACGGCCGACCATTGCCGCTCGAAAGCGCTGGAAACGCTGTAGTACATATGCCAGGCCTGTAAGTGGCGCTGTAGTCTGCCACAAAAGCAGCGAAGAAGACTTGGTTACCATGGTTACCCTTCTGTTTATTCTCCGCTGTGGCTTTCTTTCTCCCTCCCCGAGGCAAGCGTTTGCTCCCGCTGCTTTAATTCAATGCAATCCCTCCCCGTCGAGGCAAGCACTGTAATTCTCTCCGGTTAGTCCACCAGCAGATGACAAACACCCACCTCTCCGCCTCTTCCAAGGAACGAGGGGACCGTGCGGCAGAGTTTCAGTTTCAGTTTCTTTCGCCGGTCAAGATGTCCGTTACAGTTTAAATCTTCCGGACAAAATTCGAAAAGTGCCGGTCAAAGGTCTTCTTGTTAATTATTGAGCTTTAAAACAAATGAATAACGACTCTATATAATAAAACACGGAGGACGGAGATCTCTTTTTCTCCCCCTCTTCTGACAGCCCAGCAGCTGATCAGAGCGGCTCCCCTCTCCTGCAGGGGGGCGTGGTCAGCAGAATCAGACCCGTAGACAGCAAACAGCACATAGAGCGAAATGAGGCATGGCTAAAATGCATGATCTGTTTGGTATTTCGAAAACAGAAACGTATAAATATACCTTATATAGGTATGGCCCTACAATATATCATTTAAATATGGCATGATAAGTTTCCTTTAAATATGTGCACTGTGAGATGAAAAAGAAAAATGTATCAAATTTAGTTTTGAACATTCACTGTGATTGGGTCTATTATCCACGCAATACACCATATTACATTTTTTTCTTAATTTACATTATTTAATTTCATATTCTGTTCTTGTAAATATCATATTCTATTATATTAAATGTATATAAACTTTTTGCACTACTTTTTATTTTGTATTTTTGTATTTTATTGTATATGTTGCATTGTTGGAGGAGCTCAGGTCAGAAGAATTGCATTGACATTTCTACACTGTAGCTGCTGAGCATATGAGAATAAAACCTTTGAATCTTGAATCCAACACTTTTTTCAGTGGAAAATCCTGAATTGTAGGATAGTTTGGCCATAATAATGCTTTATGATTACATTTCTAGTGAGAAGTGTATATTTTACTTTCAGAATCTACCTCCAGTGGATGTGTAGGATCTACACAGGGTATATGCAGGAATCCTGAAGTCACATGTAATACCTTTTAAGACCTTTTTTAAGACCCTTTCCATACATTTTAAGACCTCATCGCCACTTGGAGTTTTAATCGGTTACCTTGGCGACACACTTTACCTCACATTTACTATATACAGTATTGATTGTCCTTCCTCCTTATCTTCTAACCATTTGGACGCAGACTTGCATTTCCCCATAACGATGTTGTTTAACAACCGGCGTAAACGGAGCTTCGCGCGCTATCAAGCAGTGAGCGTGCGATGTCCTGTTCAGATGACGTCAAATCCAACGGGATGCCATAAATAAACTACACAGAATCACACTACACACCTACGCAATGATTACATACAGGCAGACTGAATACAATACCCTCTTTGGACAATTTATATACTTATTGAAAACAAGCTACAAAATGTAATACCTTGGAAAATGCCGTTTAATACTTTTTAATAGCCTTAATTTTCGCTAAATTGATTTATCAACTTTTAATACTTTTTGAGACCCCGCGACACCCTGTTACAGTATGATAGATATATTACTTTACACCCGGAAGTATGTATTGTCAATCTTATTGTCGATAAATTGAGGGATATACGCTATATTTTATTAACACCAGTATGTACTTTATACATCCACCTCGAGTGTTTGTCTCTGCACCGGAAATAATTTAATTTTAAAGTTCAACCGCATATTATATAGACTATCAGCGCCACACCTGCGTAACACATGGTGCCTCTTGTCTGAACAATTTTTTAAGCGATTTGTAATCTATTCTTGTCGACTTGCAGCCTAAATACAAAGATAACTCCACTCTCCTACCACTGCTTACCTCTAATGAGCCTTGGTAGAACTAGTGTCCGAGTCATGGGGTCCAGAACTGACTGAAGACATGTGGAACAGAGGACAGGCATGGTTCCATGTACAGGAAACTGGAACTTTGAACAGGTGTTTTCATCTTTCCTGCCTGAAGATTCACAAGTTCTTGATCAGGTGTTTGATGTGGGCTGGCATGATCCTTTCTGCAGCGATGAATAAAGAAAACAAAGACATTTTTAATAATAGTAATGATGGTAACAACAATAATATTAGTATAACTATTTATATAGCACTTACACAATTGCAAAGTGATTCTCCCAACAAAAATAAAGAACAAAACAATACCAACAATAAAAAAACAAATGATTATAGGAATGTTAAGAGACAAAGAAATTATAAACATTCTGAGAGGCCGACTACAAAAGGTAGACTCAATCGCTCTTGATGACATCAATGCGCAGTCCCAATAGATGCTGTAGTATAAAAATAAATAGATTTATTCTATTTTGTGTTGGATGATTTGTTTTATTGATTGCTGATGGATGTATATATATAGGGTTTATTGAACAGCAGTAAAGCATTAAGTTGCTAAATTAACGTACACTGAACTGTAAAACAACTTACCACTATTTAGGAAAGGCTCAGGAGGGTTGACTAGTAGGACAGCAAAGAGGTGGAGGAGGTCTCTGTACAACCATTGGTAGATGTTACACCTGAAAGAAAGATAATGAAATAAAAGAAGACAGGAGTACAAACATCCTTGTACCTTAAGTTCTTAATAAAACTGACACTGTTTGACTCAGTCCTAGTTTGACTGCTACAATAAAATGAAGTTGGCTACTTTTACTGTGTACTTTTTGGGTAATACTCTGTCAAAGTCCCCTCCTGAGAACAACATCATGCCACTTCTGCTATATTTGATGAGAGATAAAATAATTTTTAGCCATAAGTTCTTAATAAAATTGGTACTGTTGGACTCAGTACTTGTTAGACTACTACCACAAATACAATGAAGTAGGCCTACTTTTATTGTGTACTTTTTGAGTAATACTCTGTCAAACTCCCTTCCAGAGTACAATCATGCATGTTTTTAGCTATCTTTGATGAGAGATAAAATGGTATTTTGCCAAAAGTTCTTAGTTAAATTGATAGCCTACTGTTGGATTCAGTACTACTTGGACTACTACCACAAGTACAATCAAGTACTTTTACTGTGTACTTTTTGAGTAATACTAGGTCAAACTCCTGTCCTGAGTACATTCTTTCATATATTCTGCTATCTTTGATAAGAGATAATATCTATATTTCAGGTATTTATTTAAATAAGAAGTGACCTTTGAATAAATATTGCAAAAACAAAGCCTATATCACCTGCAGGCTTAGCCAGTGTGTATTTCTTCCTGCACTACAAGATTTCGATGTGTACACATCTGGGCCATTTATTGTGTAATTTCTCCAAACATATACAAATGCCTGTATTGGAGTCAAAAAGGTGCAGTCGAAGGACTTTAGCAGCATCCTAAGAGGCCAACAAGAGTGGCAGGGGTGTGTCACTGTGCTGAAGGAAGGTTGTGAACAGCTATCCAGGATAGTCTCTAAAGACTTTCCAAGGGGTAACAATGCTGCTGCTGGAGTACTGATCTAGTGGATCTAGTGTTGATGTCATCTCCCGGTCTACCTTATCCTCTTAAAATACTCTGTCTAACATTATCTGTACATTACATTACATGTCGCTTTTATCCAAAGCGACTTACATACATTCAGTACTGTGGACAATCCCCACAGGAGCAATTTGGGGTGAAGTGTCCTCCCCTGATTCAAAGTCCAGCACACTATCCACTGAGCCACAGCCTCCCAGTATTGTGAACGCTTTTAACGCTTATTAAATATAGCAGAATACATTCATTATTGTACTCAGGAGGGAGTTTGACAAAGGATTACTCAAGAAGTACACAGTAAAAATACTTTATTGTACTTGTGGGAGTAGTCCAAGTAGTACTGAGTCCAACAGTCCCAATTGTATTAAGAACTTATGGCAAAATATCATTTTATCTCTCATCAAAGATAGCTAAAAACATGCATGATTGTACTCTGGAAGGGAGTTTGACAGAGTATTACTCAACAAGTACACAATAAAAGTAGGCCACTTCATTGTATTTGTGGTAGTAGTCTAACAAGTACTGAGTCCAACACTACCAATTTTATTAAGAACTTATGGATACAAATCATTTTATCTCATCAACGGGTGCTAGTGGATCGCCGGAGCTGTATTGGATTAACATTAACATGCTTATTGTAGTTGTAAATGCACTGCCTTGCGGCCTGTAGCACCATATGTGTGGGCTGGACCTGTATGTCCAGGAAAGGAGTGAGCAGAGGGTAGAATTGTCGATTCTTGTTCTGTTTGCTGTGACTATCTTCCTCACCCTCTCAGACTTTCAGTTGCGCGCTACGCTACCATGGAAACCAAACAATGGTGTAGCTGTATTAAAGTCCGAGTGGAAACAGTCCTGAGTAAATCTGATTTTGTCAGAAATCGGGAGAAATATGACCCCGGGAGGAAACCGGGAGAGGGCAATGAAATCGGGAGTCTCCCGCGAAAATCGGGAGGGTTGGCAAGTATGATTCCATCTGATAGCTGCTATAATAATACAAAACAAAACTTCTGCCTGCTCTCCACAATGATCAATGACAGCGAACGGATGGTCAAAGTAAGATACAAATAAACAGAATCACACTAAGCCTGGTTAGTGTTGCCTGACTTTATAAAGTGTGTTTGTTTATAAGTGTGTGGTTGCGTTCTAGTCACTTTGCTCAGCGCTACTGCTTGTTACAACTTTCATTTTCCGTACTCGCCATAAACTGTTATTATGGCTCAGGTTAATCTCGCCCCCTTCCGACGTGAGCGTGGTTCTTGGTTCTTGCCGGGCAGCCAAGTGGGGTCAGCTAAGAACCGGTGTTCGGTGTTTAGAGCCGGCTCCGCTGCGGCTGAAACAGGAAGAACCAGAGCTAAATCAGGCTGAGTGTGAAACAAGCCTATTGAGTCAGTGTTGCGGTGCTGTTGCTTTGGTCTGGATCTGTGAGCTAACCACGCCCCGTTCATTTGCATATAAGAAATGGAAATGTATCATTATGAAATACAAGTCCCCTGAAATAAATAAATGTGTCATTATGAAATACAAGTCCCTTGAAATAAATGAATGTGTCATTATGAAATAAAAGTCTCTTGAAATAAATAAATGTGTCATTATGAAATAACAGTCTCTTGAAATAAATAAATGTCTCATTATGAAATAAAAGTCTCTTGAAATAAATAAATGTGTCATTATGAAATAAAAGTCCCATGAAATAAATAAATGTGTATTTAAATGTACATGTATACATATTAGGGCTGTCAGTCGATTAAAATATTTAATCGCGATTAATCGCATGATTGTCCGTAGTTAATTGCGATTAATCGCAAATTAATCGCACATTTTTTATCTGTTCTAAATGTACCTTAGAGGGATATTTTTCAAGTTTTTAATACTCTTATCAACATATGAGTGGACAAATATGCTTTATGTTTGTTTATTATCATTTGAACAATGACAAATATTCTCATGAATATTAAACACAACAACCTCTGAACATTACAAATATTCGCCTCAATTCAACCTGGAACCTCTCTCATACAATAATACTGGTGTGTGTGTGTGTGTGTGTGTGTGTGTGTGTGTGTGTGTGTGTGTGTGTGTGTGTGTGTGTGTTCACACCTCATACATTGGAGCTATGTGCCGCTCAAGGCATATGTGCTCGAACGTGTGCTGCCTGGACGCTGCAATCATGTAGCGCGTACTATCCGTGCTGAGTGCGCTGACTTTTCGTACAATGTCCCACTGTCTGGCTACCTGCATAAAGTCAAGTGCTCGGCGCAGTTGTCGGCGAAATGTCATTGAAACAGCTCCGTATATCCGTTAGCGCAGCTAGCTAGCACCAGATGCTAACAACAACAACACGTAAGGTGTGCCTCGCTCGCGCGAGTCGCGCCACACATACACACTCCCTCCCGGTCCTCCCGATGGCCAGTCCGGGCCTGCCGGTGAGTGTGGAAGTGTGGTCTGCCACAAGCGGGCGGCAGGAGCGGGGCTGTCAGCATCAGCATGTAGATGGTATTTTAAACTCGATGCGCTCTGAAACTACGGGGCGGCCGAGGACAAAAAATACACATGCGTTAATCGCGTTAAAATAATTAGTGGCGTTAATTTTTTTTTGCGTTAACGCGTTATTAACGCGTTAACTTGACAGCCCTAATACATATTTATTGCCTCATTTATTTATTTCAGAATTTATTTCATAGGCATATTTATATATATATGTATTTATTTATTATTATTTATTATTTATTTAATTTTGGCTTAAATGGCATTCCATACTAATGGCATTACATTGACAATTTTAAACAAAACGTAACTCTCTCAACTTGTAAGATAACGTTAAGTTAACTTACCCTTAAATAAGTACATCACCTTTTTCAGGGGAAACACAAACTGCAGAAAACGTTAGCTGCTAACTGTTGATAGCTAAGACAGCTAGCCTCCTAGCAAACGTAATATTAAGTTAACATTAACGTAACGTTGTAAGAAAGCAAAACGAACCTTCGAGAAAGCTTTTACTCTCAGACTTGGTGAAATTGTGTAGTGTTGCTTACCTCCAGAAGGACTTTTAGCGCGTTTCCCAGTAGACAGAGCTGTCAGCGCGGTGCCTCTCAGAAGAGCAGCCGCTGGGCGGAGTCACAGAAACGCTCAACTGATCTTCTTCACTCCTTGACCGTTGTGCCGTAGTGCCAGTCAAAACATACTGCTTTGTTTCAACAACTGCCGTCTCGCCGTCCCCCGCCCTCTCTGTCTGTCTGTGTCTGTTTCAGTTTAGCCAGCAAGACTGCTGGTAGACCAGCATAAATACCAGCTTCACCAGCATCCAGCTTAACTACCAGCTAAAACCAGCATAGACCAGCATGACATCCATGCTGGTCTATGCTGGTTTAGCTGACCAGGCTGGTCTTGAACCAGCCACAGCTTGTCCAGCCTGGTAAACCAACTAAACCAGCCTAACACCAGCTAAAACCAGCATGACATCCATGCTGGTCTATGCTGGTTTAGCTGACCAGGCTGGTCTTGAACCAGCCATAACAGCTTGTCCAGCCTGGCAAACCAACTAAACCAGCCTAACACCAGCTAAAACCAGCTAAAACCAGCAACCATCTTAAGCTGGTCTATAGCTGGTTTTTTCAGCAGGGAAGTGTGGGAACTGTGGAGTAAAAGAAGATGTAGAACATATCTTGTTACATTGTGACATCTATAAAGCTGAAGGGGAAAAACTAAAGGCTAAAGTTTTAGAGACAGAGAGGGAATGGAGTGTGGTTGGTATTTTGGGAACAAAAGGAGAGGGAGTAAGAGCTACAAGAAAGGCACTGTTTACCTTCTTGAGTGAAACTGGGGTAGGAAATATAATTTAACATTAGGTCAGGAAAGATCATAGATTTGTATTTTTGTTTGATTTATTTCATGTTTTTTGTTGATTTATTGATTTATTTTTTGATTAGATCATAGGTTAAGAGATGGAATGATATGATGATTCATACTCATGTACAGTAGGTGGCGGTATGCACCTTTTAAGTTGTTAGCAATCCGCCAATATATGAGAAGAAGATCGGATAGTCACACTGGTCCAGGTGGCGTCTCGTCGCTACGGTTCTCTCTCTCTGTGTTCCTGAGAAAGTGTGCGTGAGCTCCAGCACTACTGATCCATCATCTGTGCGTCTGGATAAACCTCCGAATGGACTGTGTGCTCTTTTTTCTGGAGCGTTTACCTCGGACTATAGGAGCTAGCTTAGCATGCTAGCTGGAAACACGTTGGCAACACTAGTCAGATTGAGAGTTTGATGGAGAGAAAGAAACAGTGTGTTTAACGGAGTTTGCAGGAAAAGGTGATCTAGTAAACATGAGTAAAATCCAAATGCTGCTGTCGTTGAAGAAGCAGCGACTCACTACTGAAGAGATATTTGCTCTGTTTGAAAAAACGATAGCAGAGTACGAGGAGGAGCTGTCTCGTTCAAAGAGGAGAACAAGAGACTCCAGAAACTACTGGACGCTGTTTTACAGCCTCAGCTTCGGATACACAGAGCAGGTCTGTTCCCTTTACTCTTAATTAACACTTTAAACCAGGGGTGTCCAAACTACGGCCCGGGGGCCGGCCCTCAGCTAATTCAAAAAGTATAATGAAATATGGCCCACAAATGAAACGTGTGCTTTTCTCATATTGTACTTCTTAAATATATATGTACAAACCATATTACACACTAGTGTTCATGTGTTAATAAGCTCACTTTTAAAATAAATTCAGTCAATTCATGTTGATAAAATGTTCTAACAAATCTTAGTTGATGAATAAAAGCCTAATAACTTATTTACATAACAAGCTTGAAATAGACCCTTCATATTTCATGTTATTATAATCACTCTGAGACTTCTGTTTTTAAGGGATGAGCTGCCAACAAGATAAATGAAACCCGATAGAGAGCTGTGATGTAGGCTGTTTTTTAATGTATCAAGCCTAATTTAGCTACATTTTGCTAACTTCTAACTTAACTTACGAGCAGGCGAGCCGGATTCATTTTAGAAGTGGGGGGGCCAAAAAAGTGCGTGTGTATGGCCCAATCCCAAACCACGCCCTACACCCTACCCCTACACACTCCCCCTCCGTGACGGATACCCCTTTCACACCAACGCAACTCCGGTTCAAGCTCCGTGCTAGAGCTTTTCAGGTTCAGAACCGGTACTTCGGTTTAGCTCCGGCTCTTTTCACACCGCTCAGAGCCCGACTGGTGCTGCCGCTGCTGCGTCATGACGTCACAGTTTACGTCGCTGATTTTCTCCCCAACGGAGCTCACCTCACAACAACAACGGGCCGGGGACGGGTCGATGTTGCTTTTAATCATATGAAGCCAGATTAAATTAAATAACGACTTCTCCAACCTTATACTTTTCTCCAGAGACCGCTGCAGTGCTGGCTGCTCTTCCACGGGAGTTTATTCTCCCGTTAGCTCCGAGTTAGCTCACACGGCTCTAAAGTATTCACTGTCTGACTGTCACACAAGCAGCTGATACATATCCCCAGTTCCCCTTAAGTGAATGTGTGTCAGTCTGAATTGACGCTGTTTGGTGTCAGTCTGAATTGACGCTGTTTGGCATCACAACGCTGTTATGAAAGTTTCTCTGGTATAACATGGGTGATGTTAGCATAGCAACCGAAGCTAAACTGACTACTTGCTAAGCCGTTTTCTACAGGCACTTTTTACCGGCGTATTTTTCATTATGATTCTACTTGTGATAGTCGGACATGACAACCTGTGCAGCCCATGTATTGATTCCATCCGATAGCTGCTATAATAACAAACAAAACGTCTGCCTGCTCTCCACAATGATCAATAACAGAACGGATGGTCAAAGTAAGGTACAAATAAACAGAATCACACGAAGCCTGGTTAGTGTTGCCTGACTTTATAAAGCGTGTTTTTTTTTTACAAGTGTGTGGTTGCGTTCTAGTCACTTTGCTCAGCACTACTGCTTGTTACAACTTTTATTTGCCGTACTCGCCTTAACTGTTAGCTCAGGTTAATCTCGCCCCCTCTGACGTAAGCGTGACGTATGCGGTTCTTGCTTCTAGACGGACAACTTTTTTTTCTAGACTAAACACATGGTAGATCCTAAGTTAAAAACATATGAGGTTGTTAACATCGCAGTTTATCAGTGGATGTTTGCTGGAAGCACGTTTTGCATGTTTTGCATTGCTTTTAAATTTCAGTTAATATAGTGGTGAGAGACTCCCGATACATTAGATTTATAAGTTCATCAATTGTCTCATGATGCATATTTCCCGGTGAGCATGAAGCTCTTCAGAGTGGGGTTTTTCTCAGCTACGAGTTCTTTTGGAAATTGCGCAGTTGCTCCATCATTCCATCTCTTCTTTTTTCCTGCTCAATACGCTGTTGTTTGACAAGCTGTATGTTGACTGGTGTTTGACTGAAGAAAGCGCACTTTTTTTTTAATACACTCTCTGTGGAAATGAGACTTTTTGTGGCTGTCCAGGAGGCTTGGGCACTTTTTCCAGTTATTAACTCCGATATTAACAAAGCTATCATCTCCACATTTTGAGAAAGTTACAAGCCGTTTGACAGCAGCAAATCTGCATATTTCACAGAAGGCCCGTTTAGTGGTTTTGCAAATAATTAATCACTCTGTTTTTGTACCATTCTGTGTTGAAGTACCTTTCTCTTTGCCCAAATAATCTAGCGGTCAGTTAGCTGCAGCTTTACCCGTCTCAATGTCCCGACAACAAACCTCCATGCAGTCGGAACCAGCCTGTTTCGGTTCAACGACGGCGGTGGCGGCGGTTTTGACAGTCTCTGCGGCCGCAGAGCTGCTGCTTTTGGGTTTATCTGGCTTCGCTGGTTCTATGATTGATGAAGGTCCAGGCTCCGGAGACGTGGATGTCAGGGATGTGACCTTCCAGTTGTTAATTTAAGTTTAGATTGACTGTATAGTTTTCTTCTGCGCTGGTTCTTCTGACGTGTTTGCAAGTGTATATATTTTTTCTATCTAGGTTAACGGCTGACACACACAACGTGACAAATAAAGTAAACAACGTAACGAATAAACAAATCTAAGCTTTTTTATTGGTTGTAATTTACATGGATACATTTGAATGGTGTGACAATGTCCTATTTGATTGGGTTAAAATGTACATATTCTTCCTGTTATGTCTGCCTGCTTTATTTTACCTAATGCAAAGTGACCTGCTCCATCGAAATCAGTCGCATTGACCCGAAGACACATTTTGAGTTGTATACACTGTTGGAAAGAGGAGATTCATAGCTTTCTAATGATATCATGATTGTTGTTGTCGGCTACTCCAAATATTAAGCAAAATATGTCACATTATATAATGACTGTTACAGAGTCATCATTTTGAGAAAAAGGCCTTTAAAGTTTCCTCTTCTCTGGATCGATCTGATTGATTATTAGCGGAGCAAATGATCAAAATAGTACGAAGGGAAGATAGGGGAAGGCCGCGAGTGTGTGTGTGTATATACGTGTGTGTTTGTGTATTTTTGCATTTGTGTGTATTGTGTTTGTTTCCCGGGGAAAACACTCACGAGAAACACCGGCTGCTGTTATGCCTGCAGTGACGTAAAGTTACTCCGTTGCTTGTAATTATGCCGTTACAAGCTTCAAAGTTGTATTTATCATCTGAATTTGCCAAAACAAGTTTAATATTCTGAAAGCCAAGACTTTGTTTATTTGAAATCAGATAAAAACAAACTGTAACGGACCCTGCCGTGTTATCTATGATTACTATATGCCTTACATTCATAATTTCAGCAGAGGGAGGGGAAGCGGCGCTGTGGAACAGCAGAGTGGCGAGTGAGAGCTTTACAAGCTTAAAAAATGCCTGTAGCTAATGAGATTGAATATAACAATCAAACATAACAAAATATACACAGCTGTATCAGATCGCGTTTTAGATGCGACTTTAGAGTAGAGGGGAATTATTGAAACGGGATTTGTACAGTGTTCCACGGCATCCGCTGCTGCGAAAATGTGGAGCAGGGCTGAAAAGTGGGGGGGCCAATGGCCCCCTGGCCCCCCGCTTCCGGCGCCCTTGCTTACGAGGCGATATACCTCACCTTTATGAGTGGCCCAGCCCTTCGTATATTTCTCTGTACGTGGCCCTCTGTGAAAAAAGTTTGGACACACCTGCTTTAAAATCTTTGGTAACACGTTAAAGTCTTTGGTAACACTTAAGTCTATTTATTATTGCTGGGCAACGATTAAACATTTTAATCATGATTAATCAAAGGATTTTCTGCGATTAATTGCATTGTTATGCACACAATTCAATAATGAATTCAAAATGTGTTTTTTGCGCACTTTTATTTTAAACAAATAAG
Organism: Trematomus loennbergii; assembly: GCA_012861695.1. Lineage (NCBI taxonomy): Eukaryota > Metazoa > Chordata > Actinopteri > Perciformes > Nototheniidae > Trematomus > Trematomus loennbergii. Next base: position 64,846 of record JAAOOA010002132.1, read on the forward strand.
GTTATTTTAACAGTAGTAGGCCTATTCCCTTTACAGAGTAGCATTTCAAATATTTCTTGTCAATCTCAACGCCTGGAACAGATTACAAATGTCCATTTAAGAGTTTGGTACCTTTCTCCATCTTTCTGTCCCCCCCACTTATGTTCTGTGTTGGTTCATGTGAGCACTGCAGCAGTCTAAGGCCCGCCCAAAATGCTCTCATTTTATTAACACTTTCAACTCTTTTTTAAGCTGAAAAATAATTTATTTGATTTAAAGACAAGTGAATACATTACATATAAGCGATTAATAAATTAATTATCATGCAATTATATTGACCAAAAAATAAATGTAGAAAATATTTAATTCATAAAATAATAAATGTTTCCTTTTGCAGTTGTTCCACTATTTATCTCTCTTGTTTTTTAATGTTCCCCATTATAAATGTATTTTTTAATGATTAATTCATTGTTAAATGTATGTATTTATTTGTTCATCTTGAGACAAGAAATACAAAATTACATTTTGGGTGTATTCAGATTGCTGGGTTCCCTTTTCTCTCATCATTTATAGAAGTGCAACCTTAAACATGTACAGCAGTAAAATGCGACACTGACAATAATCAAGAAACATCATAAATCAAACACTGACAGGGAACATTTTATTGCAGTATCATTACTTTTACATAAGAAAGTGCTGTACATGTTTCTGAGAATACTTTTAAGTACTTTTACTTAAAGGGGACCTAGTATGCAAAATGCCTTTTATACATAAATATGTGTCCCCGTTGTGTAAGGAGACTCTCAAATATTCAGAAAATACAACCCTCTCTCTTTTCCTCCTTACCCACATCTCTAAAAAAAAAACGGGGGTGCAAACGAGCAGATCCAGGATTTGGCTCCTATTACGTCATTGGTGAAATGTGACACGTCCCAACCTATCGTCTCCGGCACACGTGCCACGTCCAAACCTATCGTCTCCGGCACACGTGACACGTCCCAACCTATCGTCTCCGTATACAGTCGTCTAGCTCAGTAGTTCCCAACCGTTTTCAGTCAGGTCCCCCTTGTGTAATTGGAAATATTTTCGAGCCCCCCCTAATCCGGTTCCCACCGAGATTGGTAGAATTAATTGTATATAGTTGTACAAACATTACATTTTCTCTGCTAATAATAACAAGACAAAAAGATCCAACTATAATTGTATATATTATTATGGATTGAACATGAACAAAAGTGCCTGTATTGGTGGTAGATCTTGTGCCACTGTGAAATAATGAGCATTGGTGGTAGTAGTAAGTAGATTTACTCAAGTACTTTACTTATATTGAGGTACTTAAGTATTTCCATTCTTTGTAATTCTGCTCCTCGACAGTTCAGAGGTAAATTATGTACTTTTACTACATGTATTTAATACCTTTAGTCACTTTACAAATCTGGATTAATGATGTGAAATATGATCAACTCTTAAATCAGACTTTAGTTACACCTGGAGTAAATTCACAAGCTACCCTGCAGTATACTACTTTTACTTAAGTACTTCTGAGCAGGGCCGGACTGGGACAATAATGGCGCATTTCCACTACAGCGCGGTTTAAGCGTGCCGTGCACGGCCCGTTTTTGGTTGCGTTTCCACTTGGCGTAGTACCGGCTAGCGGGTACTATTTCACAGTTTTTCTGGCCCCATAAAATCGAGGTTCTTAGCGGATCAACAACCAGGCTGAGTCGGGCTGAGTATGCTAAACTAGAGAGAGAGAGAATCGCTGGCAAGGGGGCTACAACTACAACAAAATGAACATATTTGACCGTGATTTAATTGTAATACACGTTTCAAAATGATGCCGAAGTAACAATATACTGATACCGGTTAGTAAAAACCATGAATGAATGCTTTGACAAGTCTGCAGACAAGACGGCAGGCGAAAAACCTTTTAAAATGCGTGTTTTCTAAATAGAGATCGGCTAAGCTAACGCAGTATATGCTCCGACCGTCCACCCTCACAACAACGGCCTATACAGACATAAATAAACCAGCGACTGTATTCACCATGACACAGACAGTCTGTGGTTTGTACTTGTTTAACTTTTGTATAGTTTCTGAACAGATATCAGGAGCTGTGAGCTTGAGTGCTAACAGCTAAGGGCTGATGTTTTCTGGTTGAACGTCAGTGACGGCAGGCTGAGATCCTCACCGCTGATTGGCTACCGCAAGATCGCGTCACGCGAATATGACGCTCGAGTTGAAAAAATTGAACTTGAGCGTTTGTCGCGGCCCCCTTCAATTGCCTCAATCGCGCTGTGGAATTTGCGTCCACCGCTTCATGCTCGCCGTTGGAGCGAATTCGCGTCGGTCCGCGTCTCTGCATTGACTTTTCATGTAATCGCGCCGCCCCCAAATATTGCATCGCGTCTGGTGTGAATGCAGCATAACTCTTATTATAATGACAAGTTCGCAGTTTCCTTAAACTTCTTACTGACTCAACTTAGAAAATTAAACATCACCCACATGTATATAACAAGGAGATCAAGGCTTGAAGTTACTGCAAATCCCTGCATTTTTTTTTTTTGAAGTAGAACAAATAAATATACAGTACAAAACAGATATAATAATAATAATAGATTAATTTTGTTAGCGCTTTTACAGGTGCTCAAAGACGCTTTACATAGATAGTGAAAAGAAAAGAACAACAAATAAATATAGTTAAAGTCAAATTTAAAATCAAGCAATACAAAAACAGTCACACATTAAAAGCCAGATTGAAGAGGTGAGTTTTTGTAAGTCTTTTGAAGGTGGTGAGGTCAGTGCACCCTCTGATGGGTTGTGGGAGTGAGTTCCAGAGGGAGGGGCAGCAACGGAGAAGGATCTGTCCCCCCAGGTCCGGTGCTTGATGCGGGTGGGGATGGATAGGAGGTTGGCTTCTGATGAGCGGAGGCAGCGGGAAGGGGTGTGGTGGTGCAGCAGGTCTGTGAGTTAGGGGGGGGGGCTGGTTGTTGAGGGCTTTGTGAGTAATGAGGAGGACTTTGAAGTCGATTCTTTGACGGACGGGGAGCCAGTGGAGGTTCTGGAGGACGGGAGTGATGTGGTCTCGGGAGCGGGTGTGGGTGAGGAGGAGGGCAGCAGAGTTCTGGATATGTTGGAGTTTATTGAGGAGGTTGGATGGTATGCCGTAGGATGCTATTGCAGTAGTCGAGTCGTGATGTGATAAATGCATGAATCAGGGTTTCAGCAGCAGAGGAGAGGAGTGATGGGCGGAGACGGGCAATGTTTTTGAGGTGGAATGTTGCTGTCAAGGGTGACGTTGACATTCTGGATGGTTTTGGTACGGGATGGGGGGGCCGATGATGATGTCGGATTTGGCACTGTTCAGTTGGC